>JACXGI010000310.1:46049-122535 GCA_016801175.1 Esox masquinongy
ACACACACACACACACACACACACACACACACACACACACACACACACACACACACACACACACACACACACACACACACACACACACACACACACACACACACACACACACACACACACACACGTTTTGGTATTACTGCAGACACATATTACGGAAACAACCTTTGATTCCGACAGTGGCTAGGCTAACATTCACCAGGCTTTCCACCAGGCAGCGTACCCACGAGAATCTCCCAGACCGGCAGGTCCGGCAGGCCCAGGGAGATGAGGTGCCCGAGGACTTTGGGGTGGAAGTACAGGGCGGCCAGCTGCACAATGTCGTTGCCCTCGCTGTCCCTTCGCCTCCAGTCAGCCCCAGCAGACAGCAGGTAGTCCAGGGACTCCATGGAGCCCGACGTGGCCGACAGAAGCAACGGGGAACTGCGGTATCTAAGGAGACAAAAAACAACACGGTCAACCTGCATCCATGGTAGTGCCTGTGTGTGAAAAAACAAATGCATGCGTATTACCCACCGAGTGCATTTTGAGGTATCTAATATGTCTTTCTGCCGATTACAGAGAAAGTCATTCTAGTGGTCAATAAAATATTGAATTCCTAATTTATTTTCAGTCCACTGTTACCTACGACCCTGTTTCCTCTACACTGCTCCTTCAACCCGGAAGTCACTTTGGTTAACGTGTAGAAGTAACAAAAAAAAAAAAAGAAGAAATAAAGCATACAATGTCGCTGTGCCAGTTGCCTACTGTTTTATCCGATTAATCCCTGCTCAAGCCTATTGATCTAGGTCGTCTTGGCCTAAAGAGGTCTCCTCACTCAGCAGTGGTTTGTGTCTCCACCAGCTCCGGATCTTTCCTGCAGAGAGCCTGAATGCAAACCACCTGGCCGTAGTAGGCAGCAAAGTGCACAGCCATCCAGCCCCTGTGGTCAGCTAGCCGGTGGTCAGCCTGTAGTGCCAGCAGACAGCTGAGAGCTTCCAGGGATCCACACTGAGCAGCCAGGTGCATAGGAGTGGAGCCTGGACCAAACAAAACATGTACAGATCTATTTGGTCACAGTGGTGTGGGGACATTTTTCAGTGCACTGCAGAAGTATTCGGACAGTGGACGTTTTGTTGTTTTGGTTCTTTACTCCAGGACTTTGAATTTGAAATGAAATAATTATAACAAATATTTGGCACATTATTTTATTTAGTATGAGATTGTATGCTGCTTGTTCTATGTATTACTGTCCTTTACATCTATGATTAGGCTACTAGAATTGGGACGTAGGCCTCTGTTTTTTGTTAAGAATGCACTCACCACTTCATTTTTATTGTTTTTTTACCAAGTAAATAAGCCACTTTCTTACTTACCCGCTAGTAGAGAACATTAAACTTTTTTTAACATTAGATTTTTCTTGGGATTATTTACTAATTATTATCTTACATTTTAGTAAATGCCTACATACAAGTCTCTCATTCAGAATAGAAAGCCCAAATTCTATTTTTGCTATACAACCGTAACTATAAATCAACCAGCCCATGCCAATTTTTTTCACGAACCCTGACATTAAAGATATGATATTTGTGCGGGAAACCGTTCCAAATAGCAACACTGTTCACGTACCAACAGGCTGTTGTCCCAGTTACTCCCTCATCTGAAGGAGGGTTGAGTGAGTGGGAGAATGGCTGACACACAGCCACACACGCAACTGACAAAAAGTAATTTGATATCAGAGAAAGTTTGATATCAGGACAAGAATCATTCTCATTACAGTTAGACCAAATAATCAAACTTGGAAAAAAAATGTTAATGCTCTTGCTGATATGATACTAAAAATGACATTCGAAAAGCCAATAAAAACGGTCGCAAATGGTCACCTTTAGGTCAGTCTGGAGCCCTGTCTAGTCTTAATTCTAGGCTTTGCATTTGGAGTCGGTTGCTGGTATCTGACAATACAAGGACCAAAACAGTATCAATGCAAGACAAGCTGGCCATCATGATTCAGATAAATCAGAATAAATCATCCAGAGAAAGACAAAACATTAGGCATGCCAAAATCACCTGTTCGGTACATTAAGAAGCAAGCACTGGTTAGCTCAGCAATGAAAATTACCTGCTAGACCAAGAAAGATCACTGCCATTGATTACCAAAGAATGCTCACCATAAGAACAAAAGAACAAAGAACTGTCCAACAAATAAGGAACACTCCTGGAGGAAGGCGTGGATGTGTCACAACTTGCAATTTGCAGAAGACTGCACCTGAACTACAGAGGATGAACTGCAATGTCCCAAAACACTAGTTATCCTCAAAAACAGGATGGCCTACAAAAGACTAAAAATGGTAGGCAAAGCGAAACAAATACTGTGAACAGATAAAGCTAATAACACATACCAGAGTGATGGCAACAGGAAAGTGGAATTGACATACTAACTTGTTTGTGAAATGAGGTGAAGTGTTCTGTGCATGTTTGGCTGCCACTGGGAACTGGCTCACGTCATCGAGGTTCAAAAGTAACTGGATGGCACTTCCCATTGTCGCAGGACATTGACTCCAAGCATATTGCTAAAGCAATCGAGTTTTTCAGGGCCAAACACTGAAAGGTTGTTGACTAACCAAGTCAATTACCCAACCCGAATCCAACCAAGCATCTGTTACATGCTACCTAGAAGGCAAAAATGCCCCAAAAACAAACCACTGATAGTGGCTGCAGTAAAGGCCTGATAGAGCATCACCAGGGAAGTTACCCAGTGTTTGGGGATGTTAGTGATGCAGGCAGTCATCGAATACAAAGGATTTCCAACCATGTACTATATATGACAACTTTATTTACATTTTTATTTTATCCAATTACGTATGGTACCCTAAAATGCAGGGACTATGTAAAAAGGGCTGTAAGTCCTACACAGTTCACAGTTTGTGAATGTGAATACCATCAAATAAAATCTGACAGTCTGCACTCTAACCTCTTGTCATTAATTTCAAATCCGTGCTGGAGTACAAAGCACAACAATAAAGCTTGTGTCACTGTCAAAATACTTACGGAATGCACTGTATTTGCTTACCAGCTCCTACTTCTGTGGCTCCGTCGCCACATCCAGGCTTCACTGTGAAATAATGTTGAAATGTGTTTGTATGTGTGTGTGTGAGAGAGACAGTCTCTGACCTGAGCGGCTGAACCTGCTGCTGCCTGTCTGATTGAGGTTGACGCCAGATGTGGCCAGTTGGCAGATGATGTGTGTGTGGTTGTGTTTGGCAGCGTGGTGCAGAAGGGAGTAGCCCTGTTCATCCAGGACCCCCAGGTGAGACAGAGAGCTACGGCGGCACAGCGTGTAGAACACGGCGGAGAGACCACGCTGTGCCGCAGCTCGCAGACCGAACGGCACACTCTGACCCCGGTAAGAAAATAACACAATCACACAAGCCGTTTACATTGAAGTGATGCTCTCGAAAAAAAATTTAGTACATTGCTACGTATACCACCTTGCATTTGATGGCCTTATTGTAGCCAAATGTCTTCTTGAACTGCTTGTGCAGCTGCATGTCAGTTAGAGGCAGCTTTTTTCCACTTAAAGTGTTGATGGCAGTGTTGAGGGCCTCCCACCATGGAACCACATTGGGCTGAGGGTAGAATGAGCCCACCTCAATGGAGATCACATGATAGCTGACAAAGACACCAAGCACCGTGTAAGAGCCTCACCATTGGACAACAAAAAACATGGGTTTGTGTTCTCCAACAAGTACGACTACATAGGTCAATGTAAGTACAGCTTCTGTGCATGGAACTTAACATACTTCTTGCTGTCGACCTCACAGACTTGTATGGGGAAGTGCTCTTTATAAGTGACGTCCTGACTTAGCAGGTCTCTTAGGTGACCTACTGCAAGACTCTGCAGTGCAGCATAGGACTTCTGCAGGGAACCACAGGACAATCTGTTTCAGTAAACTAGAGCCATATTTTGGAAGTAGATGTCTCTTTTTAGTGGCTTATGATAGATCACTTGGAACTAATAAGTGAAAATAAACCTTTGTTTCCTCAGAGGCTTCCTCAAGCCGAGGGGTTCCAATGTCCACTTCAATCCCACCATGTAGGTGGAAATACTCATCTGACTTGTACGGGAAATGTTTACAGGCGAATGCAGGTCCCAGGATCAATGGTGGTAATTCCCTTTCGGTCTTCAGTTTATCTTCTACATAAACAGGACCAAAGCAATGATAACATATCAGTTGTAACCCTGAATGGTATAATATGGAACAATGTTTTTTGAAGGCAGTGAAGTTTTGATTGTTTTTTTACACTAACTGTACTTTAGAAATGCCCACACAGTCAGACTGAGCATTTCTATGGCCAAAAGAGGCTCAGAGAACTATATTTCAGTAGTATAAAAAATATTTATTAGGCAATGATATACAAATTACCATAAAAATACTGCTTGGGGACTCCAAGTAATAGACTACTGGCCCCAGTCTAGAATTAAAATACTGGTGTGAATGTAGTAAGTAGCACAGAGAGGTGCTGTACCTCCAGTAAGTCATTTTAATTCCTGTGCTGGAGCAACCAACCTGAGTAACCCGGGAGCAACTTAGTCAGGTCTGGGATCTTCATCCTCTTCTTCAGCCCCACTAGGAAAGGCACCAGGAAGGTGAGAAGGCACAGGTAGGCCAGGTCTTGGCACATCTCCGCTTTCCTCTCCAGGCAGTCCCTCACCAGTCTTGCATGCAGCCCCAGCCTCTGCTGCAGCCTCTGGTAGGTAGCCAGCTCCAGCCTCTCCTCTGTTAGTCTCACCACACTGGACAGAGTATGGGCACCCTCAAACACAAACAGATTGCAGTGCTGTCGGGCCGAGGACAGGTAAGACGTGAGCTTAAGCAAGATGCTCTCCTGGTGTTGGGTGAATAGTCTCTCCTCCTCCAAACTGTTGGGGTCATAGGTCGGGTCTACGTTTACGTCGGGGTTGTATATGCCCTGGTAACAGGGCTCCTCTGAGATGTCTTGAAGACCTGGAGGAAGCATTCAAAGAAAGCCTATGACCCTTACGGCATGCATTTATCTATGAATGTGCAGACCGTATTCATCTTGCATTACATAACATGTCCTTATTTGTCCATTTTCCAACTTACCTGCAGTGAGAAACTCTGCAAACACATCCTTCTTTGTCTGGGATATTCCATTTGAGTCAACACCCATGCTACTTCTCCATAGTTCAGTGAAGCGAATGCGTTTTTCTTTAGGAATAATAGCACCATGCCAAAGAGCCTTAATAGTGTAGTCAATATTAATCAAAATTTGTCCAACTTTCGTATCGTAATATGCTGGAGACAGTTGGCATGAGGTGCTATGGTCATAGTTTGGCTCAAGACTGATGGATGGCACTTGGTTGAAGCAATAGATGCCAACTGTGAGCTCTCTGACGATTTGATGAACCATTTTGTAATCAAGACTAACTCTGGCATCCACAGGTGCCAGGATGATAACATTTGAGTCCTTGAAGTCCCTCATTTGTTTGATTATTCCTGGCGGCATTTCAACTGGCTGAGTGAAGTCATCACCACATAAAAACCAGTTACAGGAGGTCAGACTCAGCAACTCCTGGACTTCACGCTTGTCATACTTATCAAAGAAAGCATTTGCGTTTCTTTGAACGGTTAAAGCTGCAAGGTAAGCCGTGTCATCCTTCTTCTCTTCAACAGAAGTTTGTATTTTGGATGAACTGGTCGTAGAGCGCGCCATATCTTCCTTGGGTAATTTCCTAGTTAGCTAACTAGCTAGTTAGCAAGATTTGAATCGTTTGCTTTCATTGGCTGGTAGGAATACAACACATGCACAAATGTCTTGAATTACGGTCCTACTTACAGTACACCACTGTAGAAACGGGGGCAACTTATATAGTCTAGTACAACACATTACTTACTTAGTTACCTTAGACATCGAACATTTTAAACAAAAAGTAGTATACGGTTGCTAGGTCAGTTTTGCTCTTCATGGAAACGACGCTCAGCCTTGGTTACCGGAGCGCGACGTCTAGACCGGTCTCTAATCACTATCTCCATTTAAAATAGTTCCCATTGACGACACAGGGGGGCACGGTTCCTTTACTTGTGAAAACGATGTTGAGTACTTTGTACTCTATGCTACCGCGCATGTTCGGTGTATTAAATAAGATTTTACATCGTAGAATAATTAATTTCTGATTTATGCAGGTACGTGCATTCACTTTGGCACTTGGGTGTGAAATTGGATGTTAATGATAGCTGCTTTACATATGTTTTGTCACAATACAGTAGTTTGTTAGGTGACAGCAATATTCGTTAGCTAGCATCTTAGCCATCTAGCTAAATACGTGGCTGCCTCAAACTAAGTTAAGTAGCATAGTCTGTCATTTTTTTCCCAATGAAAGCTGTTATTCTTGCTGCGGGATATGGAACAAGGTTACAAAGAGACATTGATAACGACACGAGCGGAAGGTTCAGAAACCTTTCTGGAATTGCCAAGCCACTGCTTCCTGTGGGTTACTCGGCTTTGATATCTCACTGGGTCCAAGCTTTGCATGCCAGTGGATCCGTAAACACTATCTATGTCATTGTACGTATAACATATACTCTTTGTTTTTTATTCTAGGTATATAATATTTGTAGACTAACTGAACATGAAGTGGGATAAAAAATCCAAAACATCTTTGAACTTTTGTTGACAGGCCTTCCCAAATAATTTTTTTTCAAGAGTGAGATTGAGTCTGCTGATCTGTTTATGATGAAGTATATTTTCAACTTAACAGACAAATGCCCTTTACCACAAAGCTTTTGAGAAGTGGGCCCTGGACTTCCCCATTGTCAAAGTCCTCAGTGATGGAACAAGGAGCAATGAGGTTAATCAGATTAAGATTGTCTTATGTTGATCAGTTTGCGTTGTCTCTGTCAAATACAGATTTTTGTAACAATTTCTATCCCACTAGGACCGCCTAGGTGCCGTCGCCTGCCTTCAGCTCTCAGTAAAGCACTTCAAGATCGAAGACCATGTTATAGTTATAGGAGGGTATGTTTGAAATTAGCCATCACTGTTTCTAGGTAGCAAACATTTATTGACAGATGTTAAAATGTTATTCTACTCACAGAGACACACTGTTCAAGGAAGATTTCAGTCTCTCTGATGTTAAAGAAAGGTTTTCTGACCTGCAAGCAAATTGTGAAGACACCTGTCTGGTTCTTTCCTACCAATGCAAAGATCAAGGTAAGTGAAAGGATTGCCTACTTTAAGTTGTCATGTTAACTGTTACCCCAAGGAACAAGAACATATATAATGTGTCTGTCCTCATATTTGTAACAAATCTTCTAGATGTCACCAATTGCACATTACTTGTGTGGAGCACATCTCCATCTGGAATGTGAATTGTTATTACCTTATGTGTAATAACTGCAAGTTGGCAGGTAGACCATTTTCAGTCTAAGAACAACACTGGTCTTTGCTCCCATAGAGACGGAAAAGTATGGTATTCTAGAGGTGGATGAACACCTTCGGGTGCTCTGTATGAAGGAGAAACCTCTTCCCTCTGAGACAAAGTCACGTAGAGCAGTAAGTGCATACACTTTTTGTCCAGTCTCCCAACTATGACTTGTCTTGCAAGTTCAGTTATTGAATTTTAAACACTCAGTGCTGAAAAAAAGAGGCAGCATTTAATTTTCAAAATCGCTCTCCATACTTCCTAAAGTGTCTACTAATAGTTTATATGGAATGTTACTGCAATATTAATTCATGCGCTTTGCAGTGTCCATGTTTCTACTTGTTTTCCAAGAGAAGCCTTCCTCTACTGGATGTCTTTCTTGATGAAAAGAAGGTAAACAGTATATTTCCTAAATTTGTGCTGTAATCCATTTTATATTAATACAAACGTAAGCAACTGTCTTTTCAAAGGAAGCACCAATTGAAGAAAAGGATGCACCAGGAAACTTTTTGGCATGGCTCATTTCAAGGTACGATTTAGGATTAATAACATCCCTGATTGCGTTTTTATTTTATTTTATTTTTTTTATTTTTTTTAAACATTCTCTAACCACATGTTTAATGCCCTGTACAGAATGCCTGTGTATGTTCATCAGATTTCTGGACGTTTTGATGTGGGAAACCTGTCCTCCTATGTTGAATGTGACCGGTACTTCAGAGAAAATCTTCAAGATGTGCAGTCTTACATGATGTAGCTCACACATGCATGTGACAATGAGGAAAACTGGAATTTTATTTGTGCCTTTGGATATTACAAACAATATTTGAATGATCAAAATGTGTATTTTTATCTGAAATTAAAACAAGTCTGAACATGCTGTTTCTTACTGTTACCCAAAATAAAAGAATGGATGACTTGGTTGCCAAGTTAAGTTGTGAGGAGTCTTGTACACTTGTCCGAGGCTTTCTCATGGCTGTTTTCCATCTTTGCGATGCGGGAACCAAACTGCATTGCTCTCTTGGGCAGTAGGGCAGAGGCCCCCAGGCCAAGCTGCTTGGCTACCAGCCTCAATATCAGTTTCTCCCCTACACCTCGAGACAGGGACAAATCTGCCTTCTCGGCCACTGGTAAGGAATTCAGGAAACACACCACATCCTCATCCAAATAGGGAAATCTAAGCAAAAACATCGATATCAAATTGTTAAATACATTTTGTAATTGTCTTGCCTCTCAAGGGTAAAAACATGACTAGTAGTGATGACAGACTTGCCTAGCCTCCTTTCCATGGTCCCCTATGATTCGGTCATCTCGACCCAGATTCCGTGTGGAGATTCTGTCTAGCTCCATGGCCAGTTCTTGGACCAAACCCTCATGCCCAGAGGTCTTGAAGCGCACTCTATGTCTGGAGTAACCTGCTAGTTGCTCATCGGCTCCAATACCTGTCAATACCACCTGCAGATACAGCAGCAGAATAGACAAAATAATAAATTGGTTTCCAACATTCCAACATTGATCAATTAGCTAAGAAAATCTGGTGTTAATTTTACATATTATGAATGAAGTTCCACACCATTTCATCAAACTGATCTACAAAAGGATAAGACATTGTACACACAAGTGGTACTGTACCTTTGCACATGAAGTGAACCCCCTCTTGCCGTTGCCTTCTGCAATGAGGCCAATACCTCTTGCAGCGAACCACACAGCACATCCAATGCTGTCGTCCAACACGGTAGCCAACGGATGCACCAGATGACAGATGTGCTTCTGGCGCATTTCCTGCAGCTCCTTTTGAGTGACATTAATTTCAACAAAATTCCATCTTCTCTCTGGATTCAACACAATGAGTTCTTGCAGGCCTGCTCTGCCAGTGATCCTGTCTGGAACGCTGAAGGGGCTATACTCATGGGAATCAGCAACATCGGTTTGGGAATCAGCAACATCAGTTTGAAAATCAGCAGACTTGGTTTTGTGTTTTCTGCCTTTCTTGGCAGACTCTTGAATCTTTGGTTCTGTCAGTTTAAATGCCACATTTAGAAGGTCAATTGGTTTGTCGCTTGGGATGTGGCGGTCAGCAAGGGCAGCCAGGATCATTGAATCAATCCCTCCAGAGAAAAGGATAGCAATAGCTGCCTCATTGCTTTTTGGTGGGGAGGGTATCTGTGTATCAAAGGGAAGACATTGCACCCGTCTCCTTACTGCCTCGCTGAGAACATTAATTAGACTGTTCACCACAGTCTTTCTCCTACCAGACTCAAGCAACACTTCCAGTTCTTCAACTGAGGCCTGTGAGATTTGACTATGTTCTACATCCTTTGACAACTGAGGGATTGACATGTTCATAGGACACACAGGAGAGGTGAGGGAAAGACCTGAAATGTTAATCACTGCTGAGGTGTTATTGGGGATAGTCTCCCACTTAGATTTGTGACTAACAGATGAAAGACTCTCACCAGCATGAATCCATGGATAAACTTCAAAAGTCAAAGAGCCTGACTCAGCAAATGCCCTCAGGTCAATCCTGTAAACACCAACTGCTGGAACCTCTTGCCAATGTGAATGTGCAGCGAGACAGGCAGCAACCGACGTCAGTGTAAAAGCCTTCTTTTCAGTGTCATACTGCCAGAGCAGACTTCTCCGGCCAAAGAAGTCTCTTCCAAACCAGAGGTAGTGTCCAGTCTGTTGGTAGTATATAAAAGCCCAGGGCCCTCGAATGTTGGCTAAGACAGACAGAATATCTGTGGGGCTGTTGTGGGCTGAGAAGTGGTGGCAAAGAACCTCAGTGTCATTCTCATCCAGCATAACAGTCAGCCCGCTAAAAACCTCCCCATTCCACATCAGGACATTTCCATTACTGTCTTGTGCTGGCTGAGGGGTAAGGGAACCCCTCATGTGAAGTACATGAGCTGAGAACAGACACTGGTAGTAGGGATTTGAAGCTGTTTTTGTGATATTCTGACTATAGTTTGGACCTCTTTTCCTTAGGTTTTTATGTATATTCTTCTCCAACGCAAGCTGGGAGGGGGACAAGCTTAGCACACAAGAAATACCACACATATTTATAGCTGTTAAGGTCCCAGACAACAGTGAAGTTCCCTTTCAGAAAATTATATATTTTGGACTTCCTTCTTCATGTTGTCGAGCTCCTCTAAAGGAAAATAGGTTTATGTTAGTTTAGCATTAAAATGATTAAAATAAAAAAAAAACTTGGAAAGGAAATGTGAATACATACTTTTGCAGGAACTCAGAGTCTGCCCTCTGTCTGCCAAGAAGAATATGTTACTATTTGGCTGTTGAACATAGACCCTCTGAAAGAATATGCATAAAGATTTGCATTATCCTCACATGAACATTAGCTACATATTAAGGCTAATTTGCATTTCACCATAAAGCCTGTTAAACCTTATGTAATGGGAGCTGTCCCCAGAGATTTGTCAAATAACCTGTGGTAGGAGATACTGTCTTCATTCATTTCATTCATTTGTGGAAAACATGTCTGCTAAAATGTCTGTTCAGTTGTAGAAAGAGCCAAGTAAGTCTGTTTGCATTCTGGGGCTGGTTATCGCAAATATGCTGGGAAATTGTGCAGAGGGTTGAAACATGTTTTAGCAAACACTTGCTTCCAAAAATGAAGTATCACAAACAATTGGTTTGTTCAGGGATGGAAAACTGATGCCCCTCTGATCAAACCTGCAAGCCAATACAACCCTCACTAGAGCAGGGTAACCTAGTTGTTAAAGCATCTGACCAGTAAACAAAGGGTTACTAGATCAAATCCCCAACCAGCAAGGGTAGTAATCTGTTGTTCTGTCTCTGAGTAAGGCAGACAATTCTAATTACTCCCAGGTCTAGGCTAAAAATACAAATGTTTTCTCATACTTCCCTTTTTCTAGATTAGGGTAAAAAAAATATTCAGATTAATTTTGCTGGGCCCCAAGCACAAAGTTGCTCATCATAGCTTGAGTTCATTAAATCTCGGGCGACGTCTTTAATTATATTTTGTAATGGGCTGTATGGAAACGTAGTAATGATTACATGCAAATGTACATAGTACACATACAATACATTGTGTAATGTTAAATGTTAATGTTAAATCATTTTTATCTTACCCTGCTTTTCTTAAGATTGGATAACTCATCGACCACAACTTTCTGCTCCTTGATCTACAGAAACATTATTTTCAGTGAGAAAACATGGATAACAGACATGAACTCCGTTTAGAGATTTGATAAGACGGCACAAGCAAACTGAGCAGGACAACTTCTTTTGCAAAACCTCTAACTTTACCTTTTTGTTAAATTGCTCTTTCAGTGCAGACTCTTCCTCATCAAATAGTTCGTTCTTTACAGACATTTTGATTGCTAGGGTAGAATGCAGCGAAGTTACTATGCTTTTTTTTGGCTAGTAGTTGCACCGACTTGCACATACGAAAACATTGCACATGCAAGATGAATCGTCGAGTCCTGATGACGTCGCACATTATTTATGGCGTCACATCAGCCTCAAAACTCACGCGCACACAAGATAGAGTCGAGAGAGCTAAAACACAAGCTGCGCGTGCAGAGGACCAAACTCGCGCGCACGCCGGTGCCACTTCAAGAAGAAAAAATTCAGTCGAGAGAGCAGAATGTGACGTTGAGAGAGCAGAAACACAAGCCGCGTGAGCGAAGGACCAGTCGCGCGAGAGTATAAACATTGTGAGGGCACAGATATCGTGGCTTGGAATTTCTCCGCGGCTTCTCAAAATTCACCTGCGCCTTCTCGAAAACCCCTGCTCTCCAGTGATGGGTCGTTCGTGAACGAATGTCTCTTTTTGGTGAACGATGGGAGCCGATTCGCGAACGGAAAAGAGACGTTCATTTGGCTCTTAAATATGTTTGAGGCAAGTTGTGTTAAAAGAAGACATTTACAAAAGGAATTTGCCGTAAACCACAATTATTAAAATAAACTCGTTGTACAAAATGTTGCCCACTGTTAATTAATAACGTTGAACAAAAATATAATTCCAAAGGAATAGCCTGAACCGTGAATCCATTAAGACGTAACCCTTGACTGATGTTGTTATTGGCCAATGACGGAATTCGATAGGATATTCATAAATGTACATATAAACTTTAATAATATTTAAAAAAAAACTCAAAAACTTCAATTATCGATTTTTTTATATAGCCTATATAAAAAAAATGCATGGCACCCGCGAAAAGACTCAGTAACTAGGATGCCAACATGAGTGACACTCCTAAAAAATCTCAAATTTGGACGTTTTTTACAACAACAAAAAATACTAGGAAAATGCAGTATTTGCAAAGCAACACTTTCAATTCGTTCTGGCTCCACCAACAATCTCCACAGGCACGTAAAAACGAAACATCTAACAGTCCTGTTGCCATAGCTGAAAGTTGCTGTTAGTGTGTTACCTGATGCTAGCAAATGCCTCTACCAAACCTGCCACCCAGACCTACATAGACCAGTACATGCCAAAGGCCATTACCTCATCAAAGAAGATGATAGATGAAGAAATGGTTAAAATGGTTGTCAGAGATTTCCAACCACATCATTGTTGAGGACAAGGGATTCAGAAACTACTGTCATGTTCTAAATCCAGCTTATGTTCTTCAAAGCAGGACAACCCTATCTAACACAATAGTTCCTCATCTGTTGAACCTTGAAATATGTTTATAGTTTGGCCAACGATTAGAACAAATGCCACATTGAACTGGTAATAATAATATTACTTAGTATTTTTTTCCTTTAACCATTTTACATTATAAGTTAATGTGTGTTGCAATGTTTTGTTATTGTGTTCTATTGTGATCTGTTCTACTGTTCTTTCACTATTAAAAATTTTCAACACAATGAAGAGTTATTGCATTGTTAACAAGATTTTGCACTTATTTTTTAATGCATGGAACCTGCTAGGATAAAAATGCATAATTTCAGTGAAAGATAAATTAACAAATAAAAGTGTTACTTTACACAGCTTTACCAGCCAGCACATGTTATTATGGCCGTTAGATCATTTGGGTTGATTAGGAAAATGTGCATAATCATATTTGCAATAAAGGGTAATTAAAAAATATATATACTGAACGAGGAGCCGTTTTGAGAGCCAAAATGAACCATCTCTTTTAAATGAACTAAAACAAGTGAGCCGGATCACTAAAAAGACTCGAAATTCCCATCACTATATTGCACTAATGGCCAATGATAGCTCGGTCACGTTGTATAGATCCCGGGCTTTTAAATTAGCCAATCAACGGCATTGTAACAAAAAGAAGATGTGATTAAGCAGTAAGTCTACCAATCATAATTGAGGTACCATGTACTGTTTCGTGAGTGCAAACACGTGTCAAGTGAGAGCAGGGGGGGATTCGAAAAGGCGCAGGTGAATTTTGAGAAATCGCGGAGAAAACCCACGCAACGATATCTGTGCCCTCGCAATGTTTATACTCCCGCGCGACTGGTCCTTCGCTCACGCGGCTTGTGTTTCTGCTCTCTCAACGTCACTTTCTGCTCTCTCGACTGAATTTTTTCTTCTCGAAGTGGCACCGGCGTGCGCGCGAGTTTGATCCTCTGCACGCGCAGCTTATGTTTCTGCTCTCTCGACTCAATTTATTCTTCTCGAATTGGCAAGTGCGTGCGCGTGAGTTTTGAGACTGATGTGACGCCATAATTATTGGCCCTTAAAGCGACAATGAGAAGTTGATAATAATTTAAAAAAACATTGAGCTGTTGAAACATCCCTTTTTGGATTCTGATGATGTGTAGTATATCTACTTGCCATGAGCTTAGTTTAACTGTCGTTTCCTGTCAGTTTTACTCTGGTGTTTGTGAACAAATTCTAAACAGTTTTGTGCACATACAAGCTAACTGAGGTCACCAGTCGAGTGAGCGTGACTTCACTATGATCTGGGGGATTTCTTTTTTAATGCAGTAAATATGAATGTGATTAGAAAACTGATTGACCAGCGTATCATCCTTCGGATTATTACATCATAATTGTCGAGGAAGTAGTAATAATGTTGTCAACAGTCTGTTTGAGATACAAATTTTAAGTTGGGTTTTTGATATTTCTCTAATTTATACTTTCTCCAGAAATAAGTGTAGGATGAGTCAACAACTACATTTTGGTAAGGGATCACAGAATATTACATTTAAAATGACAAATTTCACTTCCACCAGCTGTGTTGAGTTTGTTTACCAACGTCTATAGCATTAATAAATTGTTAACTATTTTGTAAAGACATTTTTGACCTTTTTATGCTTTAAAAAGTGGGGATGATAGAGGAGAGAGTGTGCTGAAACAGCAGTAGGCAGGAATCGAACCCACGCTGGTTTTGACCACTGCACCACCCTAGGCCACTGAATCTTTACATTCTTGTTGTGAAATATCCATGTCATTGCGCATTACACGCTGTACCTATAGTATCTCACAGAAGTGAGTACACCCCTCACATTTTTGTAAATATTTGATTATATCTTTTCAGGTGACAAAACTGAAGAAATGACACTGCTACAATGTTAAGTAGTGAGTGTACAGCTTGTATAACAGTGTAAATTTACTGTCCCCTCAAAATAACTCAACACACATCCATTAATGTCTAAACCGCTGGCAACAAAAGTGAAAATGTCCAAATTGGGCCCAATTAGCCATTTTCCCTCCCCGGTGTCATGTGACTCGTAAGTGTTACAAGGTCTCAGGTGTGAATGGGGAGCAGGTGTGTTAACTTTGGTGTTATCGCTCTCACACTCCCTCATACTGGTCAGTGGAAGTTCAATATGGCACCTGATGGCAAAGAACTCTCTGAGGATCTGAAAAAAAGAATTGTTGCTCTACATAAAGATGGCCTAGGCTATAAGAAGATTGCCAAGACCCTGAAACTGAGCTGCAGCACGGTGGCCAAGACCATACAGCGGTTTAACAGGACAGGTTCCACTCAGAACAGGCCTCACCATGCTCGACCAAAGAAGTTGAGTGCACGTGCTCAGCGTCATATCCAGAGGTTGTCTTTGGGAAATAGACGTATGAGTGCTGCCAGCATTGCTGCAGAGGTTGAAGGAGTGGGGGGTCTGCCTGTCAGTGCTCAGACCATACACCGCACACTGCATCAAATTGGTCTGCATGGCTGTCGTCCCAAAGGGAAGCCTCTTCTAAAGAAGATGCACAAGAAAGTCCGCAAACAGTTTGCTGAAGACAAGCAGATTAAGGACATGGATTACTGGAACCATGTCCTGTGGTCTGATGAGACCAAGATAAACTTATTTGGTACAGATGGTGTCAAGCGTGTGTGGCGGCAACCAGGTGAGGAGTACAAAGACAAGTGTGTCTTGCCTACAGTCAAGCATGTTGGTGGGAGTGTCATGGTCTGGGGCTGCATGAGTGCTGCCGGCACTGGGGAGCTACAGTTCATTGAGGGAAGCATGAATGCCAACATGTACTGTGACATACTGAAACAGAGCATGATCCCCTCCCTTCGAAGACTGGGCCGCAGGGCAGTATTCCAACATGATAACGACCCCAAACACACCTCCAAGACGACCACTGCCTTGCTAAAGAAGCTGAGGGTAAAGGTGATGCACTGGCCAAGCATGTCTCTAGACCTAAACCCTATTAGGCATCTGTGGGGCATCCTCAAACGGAAGCGCAAGGTCTCTAACATCCACCAGCTCTGTGATGTTTTCATGGAGGAGTGGAAGAGGACTCCAGTGACAACCTGTGAAGCTCTGGTGAACTCCATGCCCAAGAGGGTTAAGGCAGTGCAGGAAAATAATGGTGGCCACACAAAATATTGACACATTTTCACTTAGGGGTGTATTCACTTTTGTTGCCAGCGGTTTAGACATTAATGGCTGTGTGTTGTGTTATTTTGAGGGGACAGCAAATTTACACTTAAACAAGGTGTACACTCATTACTTTACATTGTAGCAAAGTGTCATTTTTTCAGTGTTGTCACATGAAAAGATATAATCAAATATTTACAAAAATGTGAGGGGTGTACTCAATTCTGTAAGATACTCTATGTATATATACCAAGTTTTAAATCTGCTCTTATAATGCTCCTCTTGATGCACCTCTTGATGGAAATAACACACACACTATGTTGAGAAAAATTTGGGGAAAGATGCAGCATGTGTCTTTAGTGAATTTGGATAACAGGCAAGGGGGAGCCTGGAGCAGCACACTATCTAAAAAAGGATTATTCAAGGATATTTACGCACATGTACCCATGCATGCACACACCAATGTATTACATACACCCCCACAGATTTACAAGTGCACACTCATACACGCCCAAGTGAACACAGGCTCCAAGTGTTAGCTGACAACACAATTAACAGATGAATTCCCATTCTGTGCCACTGACACTCAGATGTGATTACACATGCCCATTGACACACATGAGAGACAATGTAAATACAACAAGAATGAGATTGAGTAGAAAGGGGTTATAGGATTATTTTTTTCGAATGGGATGGAACCTGGGAGCTGCCACTACAGGATGACTTTTCTATATCTTACTAGTTTATTCCCTTGCAATGGGATCTGTTTTATAATAGAAGTGGAATGAGTTTAATTAATTGGTATCTTAAGCATTTGATGATCTGAGCGTGCTAACTAAATTGTAAATCTTAATTTGTTGGCATTGCATTACATTCCCTAGCTGTGACTATAGAGAAAATAAATCAGACTGGCTTGAGTGTTGGTTTGTAGGAGAGAGTGTGATCATAGCCTGACAAAGTGGGGGCTTGACCTGAATCATTTTTACATTAAAACGATGTAGCTGACTCTTATCTTGTTACCTGCAGTAGAGAGTGCATACATTTTTCATACAGTACGTGGTAAATGATATCTGAGATTGAAATCAGACTGTGATGTAGAAAGGATTGATTGAATAAGGTTAATGATGTCAGTGGTTTGCTCGGTGGTGCGGATACCTAGACTGTATTGACAAAGTTAAATGATGTCTGAAGTTTAGCTCATGTTGAAACCTAGACTATGGATAAGGAAAAATTATTGCTGTATTTTGTGGATTTTTTAGCATCTCTGAACTCATTGTTTGATCATTACATTATCCTTGTTTGAGAAACTCTCAAGAACTTTAAAACAAAATCTGTGGCTGTAACTATTTAATAACCCATTATTCACCTCATTATTCCTTGTCTTGGTTCAAAGTCTACTGTTGCACAAACATACCCTTAATACAGCTGGACTACTATCTGCTGTGCTGCTTACAAAAACTGACTGGGAATTGTGGTTGTTTTATCTGCCATTACTTGACAAATATTGATTTTGATTCACATGCAAAAGCATGAGAGGTCAAGCACACAACCCACGATTCCAGCTGCCAGGTATGTGACAGAAAAACACTTTGGCTTCAATGCCATATGAACTTTGATGTATTTGTATTGATCAGAAACACCTGTGGGATGATAACTCATTTCATTTCTTGGAAGATGTCCTGTAGTAAAGGTTAACAGCTGTCTAAACAAAATGTTTATATTCCCCTTTAGAGTAAGTGCTGTTTGGAAATACCCACCTGAGAGTTAATTCTGTTTTGGTGGACTGGTGGCCTGCCTGGTGACAAGTTAGTTAATAAAACAGTAAGAAAGACAGTTCCAAACCTACCAAACTTCTTGCTTGAGGAATTGCTCTGTGCTGAGCAACAACTTTTTTTTTAACCATTTAGGTAAAAATAATCACAGTTAGGTGCTTCATTATTAACCAGAAGGGATTTTGAATTTAGACAAAAATAGCTGCTTTAGAGCTTTAATGGACAACTGATCTATTTAGATCTATGGGCACAGTCTGTTTTGGGAATTGACATACGCAAACAACTTAAAGTGTTTTACAACAACGTAAACATTAGTTATTTTATTGTTTGATAATTAATATATTGGGCAAACATGTTACAAATACTAAATATACTGAAGAGACACTCACTTGTCACAATATCCTTCTGTGTGGATTGTGAAACATGATGCAGAAGGATTGAAGCCACTTTAATGAGTCATCCTTTGTTTGTGTTCCCGCAGGGGGTGTTGCCTTAAGACTCACCAGGACGATGTGAATGGGTAGCCAGGTTACCAGGGGTGCGGATTTAGATGTAAACCGAGATGTTGTTCCACTGCTAGCCTGGGAGAAGCACTCTGGGAGATATAACTTTCAGGTCATGTGACCACAAAATGACACAGCAAAAGCCTGACCACTGATCATAGGCACTTCAGCCAGCTGACAATAACAGCCACAAATAGAACTAGGTCAGGTGTTTTTACCGCTTCAATAGGGCCAGGTAAAAATCTCTCACCATTCTGCCTTAACCATGAAAAGATCAAAATAGGTAAGGGAGGCCAACTCTGACCACACAGCACAAAAGTAATTGCTTGTAAACAGAGTGTGTGGTTGGTTTTCTGTATACCCCACACAATGAGACTGACCAGCATTCTTGTTACTTGTGGTCAAAGATGTAACCAAGTGATTGACCATAAATACCTTTTATTGAATACCATAGACTTGGTTAAAAAAGAATGGGTAATGTTACTCATTTTTTTAACTTTGATCAAACAAAAAACATAGAAATATGTTTTTGTTTGATGGCATGAATTATGTTCAGTGGCATGAAGTATGTTATGTTATGTTATTTTACACGCATTAGCAAGTGCAATAAGGAGGCCAGGAGATTTAGAGGACATTGTTGACAATAACAGACTCTGAAATGTTCTATTAAACAGTACAGTAACTACTGAAATAACAAGACTCAGTTTAATCAAATCAGCATGGCCTAGAATCTAGGCCCTCTATCAAAATGTATTCCACTGGAGCAATAATAGGTTAAGTTTCAACATCATTCTTCAATCCCAGAAACCAAGAGTTACACAATAACATTGTTGGAGAAGTCGTCGTTTTTCTCAAAGTAAATCTCAGATTAGAACCAACTGATTAAGAAAATATTGATGGCCGTAATTTATAATGAAACCAGATCTGCATGAGGAAAATGTAATTAATATTGTACTACATCCATATAAATGCTGGATGTTGTACTTGTATATCAATTGAGAACAATATACAAAGAAATACAGAAATACTAAGAGTATATACTAAGAGTATACACAATGTGAAGAACAAACAATAGTATGGCCTTTGAATTCTTTGACTATTCCAAATGCAAAAACTGTACAGCACTCTACAAATCTGTTTCATATGCAATATATTATAAACTTATTACAGGAAAAATATGCTGCAGCAGCTATTGTTGCACATATCTTTGTGGTGATGCAACTGACCAACCAAAATAACAAAATTACCAAACTAGAGGATTGAACGTTTACAGATTCTACACAATGTCGGTTATATTACATTATGGCATCACAGAAACAGTTTATTTCAGCTTTTGCCAAGCCCCTTGTTGCTGTCTTGCAAAACAGTTTGGCAGATGAACAGCAAAGCTTTGTTGAATGCAGAAACTGTCCACCCAATCATGCAGAAATGTGCCACAAATTACTTTGTAGATCTATTCAGGCAAAATGACATAAGTAGAAATGATGTAGGGCAATCCAAAAAATAACAATGTTGAGCTAACTTTATGAACAAAGCATATGGAGTTCAGGTCAGCATACAATGAAGTTCAGATCATACAGTTACTAAATGTGTTGCAAAAGGTACAAGACCCACAGTGACTGACCATCCCAGCCATCTCAGCAAATTCCTGTAATTATGGTTATGGTTCTACTCTGTTGACAGAGATCAACAAATGCAAGTCATCTAAAGGTGTGTATTGTGCCTGTTGTATTATGTGGGAGGCAGCCATGACTGGTTTTGCACAGTGATATGTGTGTAAAGTGATCTGTGTGTAAAGCTATAGATTACAGCAACAAGAATACCACTGCAGGGAGAGATTGCGCTGATTTCTATTAGTGGGGAACAAATAATTATGTTATTTGTACTGGTAGGCGGCCTCACTTTGGGTCTTATGGTTTGGCACAGACTGACTGTCACATATTTTGGTCAAAGAGATACATTACAATATTACAATAACTGATTTGAAAAGATTTGATGTGCGGCCTTGGGTCATGCAGTCGGTCATGGGTCATGCTGCCTCCATTGCATAAATTCTGCTGCAACACTTTGGTGTGGTGCATGTTATCTTACTAAGTGACTCCAAAATGAAACATTACATTGTTCAACATTCAGTAAATATTGGACAAAATTAATTTTGAAACACAACCACGAACTACCAGATATGCCTATGCAAGTTAAATGGGACCAAATACTAATTATATTTTGAGTATTGTGTTCATTAGGTCCCTGATATTGCAAACACCAAAACGTGTGTATGAAAGAAATCAGTTTTCTAAAAATTTTCAGGAGCATTTTCAGTCTTAGCTAGCTAAATGTTATATTGATTTAGCTAGTTAGCAAGTTATCTGGCTGACATTGCCTAGCTAGCTAAACTATTATGGGATCTAGCTAACTACCTAGCAGGCACAGATAAAGAAAAATCTGTACTTTACTAATACTCATAGCCACATCTCATAGTCACATAATAAGGTTTTTAAATTAAAGAGGAATATAATAATATTTTAGGTGCAGCACATGAAAGTCTACCTATCCAGATAGTGTGACCAACATCATGTATCCAATTTATTTATTTGGCTAGTCTTTAATTTCATTAACCAACTCATCTTAATTAAAAATTGAACCTAGGGTTCTCAAGGGCTGTCTAGCTTGGTTTGAAAACAATTTCTTACTGTGTCCAGTATGTCAAACCTGAGGACCTGCCATTTAAACCTCTGGTTGTGTCTGTGGGTGTTCCTCAGGGTTTGGTTGTTGGTATGCCCCTACTCTCAGTTTATATAAACAATGTTGCGCTTGCTGCAGGAAGGTCCTGCATCCACCTTTATGCCGACAATACAGACACAACATTAACATCCAAGATGTTTTCTTTGACCTCCACCTACAAATCAATACCAAAACTAAATATATGCTCTTCAGTTGGAACCTACCTCAACTTTCAGGCCCCCAAAATACCCTCACCCTAAATGGATCTGAGTTAGTGTACACTGACACCTACAAAATACCTTAGCATATGAATGGACCTATCCCTCTTATCCCACACCAGTATCACCCATCTTCTGTCTAAAATTAATAGGCTTCCTGTACCACCACAAAATATTATTGACCCATGCTGCTAAGTATACACTAGTAAAAATTACCATCCAGACAATCCTTGAGTATGGCTGCATAGTTTATAGGGCTGTCACTTGAAAGCTCCTCAACAAATTAGATGTCATTTACCACACTTCAAAGGAGACTACCATCTGCTTTATAACCAACACCCCCCTTCAACACTCCGTGTTTAAACTGTAGTGAACTGGCCCTCACCACATACACCAGACGCACTGGTGTCAACTTGGTAATGATAATCTATAATAATATGTTTGTTTTTTGTGTCATTTAATGATTGTTTATTTTCCTTAGTACATAGCGTTTATTTATTTATTTGGTACAGTGTGTTATCCTGTCTTGTAAATGTTCAATCCAATGCATTACATAAATTGCATTGAAGGTATGTTTAAAGGTATGTTGAAACGTGTCTTAAATGTTTATTTGCTTTAGCTATTAGTGATATTTCAAGGGGTCAAATGTCTCAAATTATATACGTCATTTATGTATGTATCAGGAATGACCGAATGGTTTCTGACAGCTTCATGTTATATGGATGTGTAATGAATTACAGAAGGTGTCTCATTTTCATATATTCCAGGACACTACTGAAAGTGTTGATAAATACATTGGGTTAGTTCTATATCATTAAAAAAAACTGCCCATCTCAATTCTCTCATCAGTGGATAAACTCACCAAATGCATCAGGGGTGTAAAAAGTACAGTTGTGCTCAAAAGTTTGCATACCCTTGGAGAATTGGTAATATATATACCATTTTTAAAGAAAACATGAGTGAGCAGGCAAAACACATTTCTTTTATTTCTTATGGGATTCATATTCAACTTTAGGTTATAACAGAATGGCACAATCATAAAACAAAACATGGCAACGAAGAAAAAAATGAAACGACCCCTGTTCAAAAGTCTGCATACCCTTAGTTCTTAATAATGTGTATTGCCCCCTTTAGCATCAATGACACCGTGCAGTCTTTTGTAATAGCTGTCTATGAGGCCCCGAATTCTTGCAGGTGGAATAGCTGCCCATTCGTCTTGGCAAAATGTCTTCAGCTTTCGTGCAGAAGAATGCAAATTTTCTGCCAGTCACTTCTGATAACATGCTGCATTCATCTTGCCATCAATTTTCACAAGATTACCTGTGCCTTTAGAGCTCACACACCCCCAAAACATCAGTGAGCCACCACAATGCTTCACAGTGGGGAGGGTATTCTTTTCAGAGCAGCCTGTATTTCTCCTGAGGTTACCTGTGGGTTTTTCTTTGTATCCTGAACAATTCTTCTGGTAGTTTTGGCTGAAATCTTTCTTGGTCTACCTGACCATGGCTTGGTATCAAGAGATACCCCGAAATTTCCACTTCTTAATAAGTGATTGAACAGCAATGACTGGCATTTGCAAGGCTTTGGATATCTTTTTATATCCTTTTCCATCTTTATGAAGTTCCATTACCTTGTTACGCAGGTCTTTTGACAGTTCTTTTCTACTCCCCATGGCTCAGTATCTAGCCTGCTCAGTGCATCCATGTGAGAGCTAACAAACTCATTGACTATTTATACACAGACACTAATTGCAATTTAAAAAGCCACAGGTGTGGGAAATTCACCTTTACTTGCCATTTTCACCTGTGTGTGCCACCTTGTGTGTCTGTAACAAGGCCAAACATTCAAGGGTATGTAAACTTTTGATCAGGGCCATTTGGGTGATTTCTGTTATCATTATGATTTAAGGAGCCAAACAACTATGTGATACTAAATGGCTTAATATGATCACTATCCTTAAATAAAAGACAGTTTTTTTGCATGATCAGTCATATTTTCAAAATCAATGCCAAAATTTCACAATTTCTGCCAGGGCACACAAACTTATGAGCACAATTGTATGTCATGTAAAATTGTTGTTATCACATAAAGATCTTAATTTTTAATGTTTATTTTCATAATTGCCTGATTTAAAAGATGGACCCAAGGGAAAATATTTCCCACGAGACATAGTACTCTCTGAACAGAGGAAACAGTGCTGTAACATAGACATGGTCCCTTTTGGCAGAAACTGTATCCTACACAACAAGATGACTATCACTGTTGGCAAAGTTAGTAACATGATCTTTACACTTACAGACTTTGCACTCTGCACTGACTTTGCACTTTATAGTTTAAACCATTCATCCACAGACTATGCACCCTGCACATTGAGCTTTGCACTCTGCCACAGACACACATATTTATTTACATGTATTTTTAAAATGTGCTTTTATTCATTCTCTCCATGTAGTGTATCTCTGGGTTACATATTTTATCACAATAATGTTTTAAACTTCTGTTTGAGGGCTGATGATAAACTGAGCATTATTCTCAATGCACTATAAATGAGCGCTGATGGAATCATGTTTTCAAGCCCCAGTAATGCACTTTAGACCAAATGTTTGATTCCAGAGAAATAAAATAATTAGTACTTAATCTCTTTGTCATTATTTTCATTATCACAGACTAATGACAACATTGACGTCTGTCTTAAATTAATGTGATGACAGTATGAGGATGATTTCATTTAGACAAAACATGTAATTAACCCATGTTTAAAGTCATTAGCTCAGTTAAACCTTTGACCATGAATGTGGCTTGTATGTGGATGTTAGCAACAACAATAGCAAAGATGCAACAAAATTACAGAGGTGCATTCATTTCTATGAATGTGAATTAATTTCTATATAGTTAGATAATGTAGCTAAGTTTTAAGTCTCTGTTTTGTACTTTTAGTAACATGATCTTCCCACTCAGATTTTGCACACAGTTAGTTGGTCTCTACCTGTGATAAACTGTACATTTTGTTGATTTCAGGATAAATTCAGAAGTTTCTGTAGGTTCCCTCTTTTGGGTAATGAATTGCAAAGCAAATGCTCAAACATAAACACCAAGGAGCTTTAAAATAAACTAAAAGACAGACAGAAAGACAGATCACAGGATGGGTATAAAAACATTTCAAAGGACTTGAACATCACTTGGAGCACAGCTATTAAGACGATTATTGGGAAGTGGAAGGTGAATGGCACCACCAAGACCCTCTCTAGAACAGGCCATTCCTTCAAACAAGACTGATCAGAAAGGCTACCTAGAAGCCAATGGTCTCACTGACATAGATACATTATGGCTAACACTGGTCAAAGTGTACATGGGATAAAAATATCCCTAGCCCTCCATAGCGGTGGTCTGTATGGCATGGTGGCAAGCCTATTTTGAATCCAGTTTGAAGTTTGTCAAAAAAACACACAGTAAATGCTGTTGCCACGTGGCAAAAAGGTTTTGATGTCCGAGAAACTAAAATGCAAAAAAACTAAAATCCTTTCGCCTAAATGTAAAATGCTACGTTTGGTGCAAACCCAGCTGTACATCACCCATAAAACACCATCGCTACTGTGTGGCATGGTAGTGCAACATGATGTTATAGGGATATTTGTAATTGTTGTGAACTGGGGTTCTTGTCAGGATAAAATGGGAGATAATTGGAGCAATGTACAGAAAGGTCACAAGCAAGACTTGCAGCTCTCTGCAAGAAAGATGAATCTTGTATGGAAGTTAACTTTTTAGTGTAAAAAACAATCTATAGCAGACAGCCAAAACTACAGTACAGTGGCTAGGGAATAAACAGTTGAATGACTTTGATGGGCCCATATGAAAACCTGACCTAAATCCAATCAAAAATGTGTGGCATGATTTGAAGTTTACTGTCCATTGACGCTCCTCAAGGAACTTGACAGAGTTTTAACAGTTTTGTAAGAAGATGAAGGGTCAAATGTTGCCAAATCTATGTATGTAAAGTTGGACCTATCCCAACAGACTCACAGCTATAATTACTATCAGATGTGCTTCCATCAAGTATTAACTCTAAGGGGTGAAGAATTATTCAGTTATGATATTTAATTTGGGGATTTTTAATATATAGTTAGATTTAATAATAATAAAAACTACACTTAAAATCTTACATTTTGGTGTAGATAAGTCGGTGGAAAACTCCTAATGTAAAGTCATGAAACTCTGACATTAGTGTAACAACTACAGGAAGTGTTTGTTTGCAGTCATTGCATCTAAAAGTGGAATAACCAGATGCAAATTATTTCTTCAATTTGCACCTTTTTTTTTTTTAAATTGCATCATTTATGGAACCCATGGGCATTCGGTTGCATAAATGTTTTATCAAATACAGGAAAGTGTTTTTATTCACTCAGATTCCCTGATGTATTTGTTCACTGAGGGATTTTGAAGATGAATTCTGGGATTTTTGGCCGCTGGTTCTTAAAGTGTCGCTGTCGAACTAAATAGGGTTCCCGATAAAGGTGTACTATGGCATGCATGTGCAGCGGGCCCCATGTCATTACAACCGCTCGCTTTAAAACTCGCAATTTCGTGGTATGATGGATTTTGCAAATATAAACAAGTTATTACAAACCCAGCGCAAAAAATTGTAGGTTTTAAAAAAATATCTGTCATTCACAAAAATCATGGTGTGATTAAAGCATCTTTAAGCACACCACATATGTTTCATGTGTTCTATGCATTAATATATCATAAGAAATTACAATATTATGCAACTGTATGACACAAAAACTGGACCGTTTTGGCTAATGAGCACCATTTTCTACAGGCAGAAAATATACAAAAACTCCACAGTGCATCTTTTGTTAATGGGCTATTGGATTATGGTTTAATATCTGATGATATTCAGTGCCAAAAATATTGTAAAATACAGAAAATCTCGAAGAGGGCAACTCTCCACGCCTCTGTACCTCGAAAGTTTAAAAACGTATTAAGTCAATATATTTTGTTCAGATTCAATATTTTTTTAATCTACTGCAGCAGCATTTATTTTAAATGAGTCAAACCCCTTAACATAGCCTAAACATTTTTGGCCAAATAAAGATTATTCTGATTCACTGTGAAAAAAGAAGAAATCACTGTCGATGTATCTCGCTATCCATGCAAGTGAATTGAGGAGGAATTCGTTTATTTTTTTTAATGAAATGAAAGAAATAAAAAATGTACAGCATGGAAATATATCCAACTAGGCTACATATACTTTTGTATCAAATTAAATCTCCCATTTGATATAAACAGTTATTATAGCATAAATAGCATTGTAATAACAACCACCGAAACCATGGATTATGTCAAATTCTTTTGCAACGATGTTGGCCGCAAGGGCTTTGTTTTGAATAGACTGTTAGGCTCGTGTCACGTGACTGTGACGTAGCCTTGTGGCCGCTCATAGTATATTGGACCAAGAACTGTAGCGAAATAAACACAGTTGGGAGACTGAAAGGTTGGAAGAAGGCTGCTGGAGCCGTCCAGAAGATTTCGTTGTTTTGCATTTGAACTCACAAGGCATTTCGGCTAAGAAATATCTTTCTAACTTCAGCTACAGTGATAGCTAAGTTTGGAAAGGAGAAAAAGGGAGTTTAGGCGTGAGTTTGCCGAAAATTCATTGCAGAGGATCGCCGCGTCGATATCGTTTACAAAGGAAAAAAATATTGACAGTTCTTTCGACTAAATAATTGCAATGGATAGCGCTGAATCTAAGAAACGTTGTTGCGGTAGGTCATTTTTGAGAGGACTAATTCCAATGTAGTCTTTGATCAAGTACGAACAATTCACCACACAGCTGTTCAGATATCCTATTAATAACAACGATTTATGTTTTTCTTCTAGCAGAATCTTTCCATGATTTATTCACATCGCCCAAGTTCCTTATTTACCTGGGACATGCACTTTCAACATGGGTAAGTGAAAACATAGCTTGAACATGTCAAAACACATATACTATTGCCAAAAATTTAAAATAAGTTAAAAGTTAGCTATTAGCTACATTTTTCATAGGGACTGGGTCGTTTGACAAGTTTAATGTATGTTGCAGAATAGGAACACACGCACCGGAGCTATTCCATCGCCGGACGAATTTGCGCGCATTTAGCTGTCTTTACAAAATCTGTCGAAGTCCAATTGGAATCTCCTATCACTTATTCAACATCTATCCGAGATAAAATATTTGTTGGCATGTTACTTATCAACAAATACATGTATTTAAGATAAGTTTTCTTGGCCTAACAGATGAGACCATAATCAATAACGGTATATGGGAGCTGGTAGCCTAGACAAAAGGATAACGTATCTGCAGGCGTCATATGCTTTAGGGTGCTGTGAATTTTTCAGAGCTGGTTGACACAACGATTTAACATTCATATATTTGTAGGGTGATCGTATGTGGAACTTCGCAGTAGCCGTATTTCTGGTGGGGCTGTATGGCAACAGCCTCCTGCTCACGGCCGTGTATGGACTGGTGGTGGCTGGGTCAGTGCTGCTGCTTGGGGCCATTATCGGCGACTGGGTGGACAAAAACCCCAGACTCAAAGGTATGCATGCCATAAGTAGGTCAGCTTTACAGCGAGCGTGTTTCTGAAAATAACACTATACACTGAATAAAGTGTTGTAATACCCAGTGTAAAAACAATTTATCTAAATTGTAGTACCATAATTCTCTATTGATGCCCATCAAAAGCTAGCGTAAATCTCCACTTAATTAGTTAACACATATATGACTTGTTTGTGACCAACTCTAATTTTTGTCCTTTAACTTTATAGTGGCCCAGACTTCGTTGGTTGTCCAGAACTGTGCCGTCATAGTGTGTGGAATCCTCTTGATGGTGGTTTTCCAGTTCAAAGAACAGCTCGATGAGTTATACAATGGTTGGGTTCTGGTAAGTTTGAGTTGCTGGTGAGTTTGCATTGGGGGCCCAGGCTCCCTCCTTGCTTCCCACCTCAGCAAAACCAATTAAATGGGAAGTTTACTTTTTACAACTATGTCATTTTTAAAGAATCGTTAAACTATCAATTCAATTACTCATTGTGCAATTCAAGCAGTTTTCCTAAACCAGCAGTTGAAATGTCTACATTCGTCATACTGTCATGTTTATTTAAACAGTATACGGGAGCTGAATGGTTATTTGCAGCAAAAGCAGTTGACAAGTATATTGTTTTGGATTCTGTCCTTGGTCTAATAGGTCATTTCAACTACCTTTACTTTACCAATTCAGCTTCTGGAGAGTAGCGAATCTTACAGTCTTCTTCAGTTTCTATGGTAATCAAAAGACCTACACCAGTCTGAGCAGTTAATCAAATCTCAAGGGAAACTATTTGAATATTAAGACTACACAAGGATATGCTTGGTAACTTGTTTGGATATTGGTTGAATTTTTTGATTGATTTCAAAGGAGCAGATGTATTTTCCTTTTTACAGCAAGTATTTCTCAAGAAAAACGGTGCTTCATTTTTATTGATATATGGAGGAAGAATGTTGCAATAGCATGTGCTACAAATTTTCTTCTTCTTTCTGGGTGGCTGGGGGGGGGTTGCAATGACCTCTCTGGTATTTGTGTGTTTCTGGAGGTGGGGTGAAACAGGAGATTGAGTGTCTTGTTCATAAACGTGTAGTCAGCGGTTCTTTGGTGTCATGTGAGGGAGAGAAATGTTGCCTGGCCAGTGGAGGAAGTCTATTCCCATAACTAAAACAGCTGCAACTGTGATGTACACAACAAAGCCCTCAAAAAACTGCATGCCTGTTTGTTTAGGGTTTACTCTGGCTTATGGTTAATAAAATATTAGCTAACGTGTATGGAATTTCTCCGAATTGTTGCCGTTTTTGAGTGTAAGATCACATGTTTAAGCCAAAAAAAAATCACGCTGGAAATGTTGTCCATGTTTTTTTGTTGTTCTAAAAGCCAAAAAAGGATACATATAGAAAATAAACTTTGTCTATCAGGTGGCAGAATGGTGTTAGGCGCACTACTCGTAGGCTCAAACCACAGTCCAGGTTTGATACTTGACTGTGCCAATAGCTGCAAACTGTCTGTGAAGCCCCATGGGGGTGTTGTCAGAAGTGAATTCCTGGTCTCGTTGTGCTATAGTGACTCCCTGAGGCGGGCGCTTTCAAAAAAGCTATCACGTTTAGCCACTTGAGTTCCTGTTTAGACAAACTGTGTGCAAGTGTGTACATTTCTTGCTGCAGATGCCTATGTAGAAGGCTTCAAGTCTCCAAAATCTGTAGCTTTTGTGATGAGAAATGGCTGTAGATATTTGAGAAGAAAAAGGTGGTACAAAAATGTAACTGAAATTTAACACAACTTAAAATTGTTTTTTTAACATGAATGTATAATTTTCTTGGTTTTCAGACATGCTGTTACATCCTGGTGATCTCCATAGCCAACATTGCTAACTTGGCCAGTACTGCTATGTCCATCACCATCCAGAGAGACTGGGTAGTGGTTGTGGCTGGACAGGACAGCAGCAAGCTGGCAGGTCAGTTGCTATGGAAACCCAGCGCTGATCACTAGAGCTCATGTGACCAAGAATTTATCTCCTTACAGTGCCTTAAACTTTGAACCGGAGAAAGCTAAATCACTCTATTTTTTTCTTTTATAACTGCCCCATTTCACCTTCGATTACCAAGGCTATAAACAGATTCAACATAGTAAAAATGCAACACTTCCGGGCAGCTAATCTGAAAGGAATGTTTTCACAATCAAGACCAGTGGTTCACAAATGCCTAGAGCTGTGCTCCACATGCTTATCTGCACAACTGTGGTCAATTAACCTAAAGTACATTGCACTGTACAGGAAACCTATAAAATTCCAGTCTTATGAATTAGTGAAAAACCCATAAAAAAGTATGTGCAACATTCTAACATTTTATAGTCACTTAAAAGGAAGTGATCAGGACAGGAGATAAATGGAAGTTATGTTTGGCACCTTTATTTATGTCACCAAATACACTTCAGGGAAATTTATAAATAAATAAAATGAATATGATAATAAAGTAATGATTTACATCTTCAATAGACATGAATGCCACTGTGCGAATTATCGACCAGCTGACCAACATCCTGGCCCCCATGTTGGTGGGACAGATCATGGCATTTGGCTCCAACTTTATTGGATGTGGCTTCATAGCAGGCTGGAACCTGTGCTCCATGTGCCTGGAGTATGGTCTGTTGTGGAAGGTCTACCAGAAAACTCCAGCACTGGCAATGAAGACAGTCAAGAAAGACGAGGTCCAGGAACTGAAACAACTTAACTCCCCAAAAGGTATTATCTAGCTCTCCAGTTCTGAAACATCAGCAACATTTGTGGTTGAGATTAGTTAGTTAACATAGCCTGCCCCCTTACAGAAAATCTAAACACTGACACCTTTCTTCTGTGGTCTGCAGAGCTGGAGAACGGACAGGGTCCAGTTGAGGGCTCCCAGCTCATGAACGAGACTGCTGTTGTTAAGGCTGAATCGCCCAAGAAAACTGGCTGCTGTTATCAGATGTTGGAACCCCTGCGCACCATCCGCAACGGCTGGGTTGCTTACTACAACCAGTCCATCTTCTTTGCTGGCATGGCACTGGCCTTCCTCTACATGACAGTGCTGGGCTTTGACTGCATCACAACAGGCTATGCCTATACCCAGGGCCTCAATGGCTCTGTGCTCAGCCTGTTGATGGGTGCCTCTGCCGTATCGGGTATCTGCGGCACCGTGGCCTTCACCTGGGTTCGCAAGAAATGTGGCCTGATCCGCACTGGCTTCATCTCGGGTGTGGTACAGCTGTCCTGCCTCTTACTTTGTGTGGCATCCGTTTTCGCCCCAGGCAGCCCCTTCGACCTCAGTGTCTCACCCTTCCAGGACATTTACAGCCACCTTATTGGGGATAGCTCCCTCCCAGAAGCCGACCACCCGGCTAGTTTGCTGAACATTGATGCTCAGGGTCTGCTGGTCAACATTTCAACTGTGCCTCCTGCTGAGGAAATGCCACCACTCCAGTCCTACCTGTCAGTCAGCCTGCTGTTTTCTGGGGTCATTGCTGCTAGACTTGGTGAGTAATTCAAAAGTCTGCATTGGCTTAGGTGTTTTATTTGTGTTGCTGTCACATTAGAATATTTAGAAAACGTTTTTCTACTTGATGGAATCCGAGCCAAACAATGGAATCCAGTTTCCTTTAAATACTGTTACAGCTAAATTTAGCACTGCTTGCTAATAAACGTAGGAGATTCCCGTAGTGTTTGAGCAAGCAAGAAACAATCTCCAAATCACACCGATTGGGCCACTAAAAAAAATTATACATTCTAAAACACCATGGTTACCTTGCTAGTGGTGGCTGAAGTTTGCTGAAACTTGTTTAAAATATAAATGATCATGGATCACATGTTCTCCCAGCCAATATGCTTCTCTCAGGGTGAGGAATCATCTAAAATCAAGTTGAAAATTCTCAGAAGTGAATTGCTTCAGGAAGCCTCTAGCTCCAGGGATAATGTTCAAACAGAGAAAAACCTGTGAATCCTATATTGGTTTATAATTACAGTCATCATTATGATTGATTGTTCCAATATCAATGAGTGGCCATTAAAATGCCATTCCTAATGACAGCTGTGCCATCTTCCCTCTGCAGGTCTTTGGGCCTTTGACTTAACTGTGACCCAGCTCATCCAAGAGAATGTAATTGAGTCGGAGAGGGGGGTGATCAACGGTGTTCAGAACTCCATGAACTACCTCCTGGACCTTCTGCACTTCATCATGGTGATTCTGGCGCCCAACCCCGAGGCTTTTGGCCTACTCGTCATCCTCTCTGTCTCCTTCGTGGCCATGGGCCATATCATGTACTTCAGGTTTGCCTTCAAGAGCCTTGGACGGCGCCTTTTCCTCTGCTGCTCGCCAGAGCAGAAGGCCCAGGACCTCCCGGCTGCTCCCTCCTCACTTCCCACCATTGTGTAACCCATTAAAGGAGAGGTTTGCTTTTTACAACCAAATTCAATTTCATAAAAATCTAAATGGCATGTTATAGAGGGGTCCAGAAACCTTTTGGGCAATAACACTTGCTTGAGAAATTATCAATTATTTCCTCCAATTATTTGCGTGAGTCACACAGCTTTCCTTGAAAGCGGTTCCATTCTGTCTGTTGCCTTCTATAACATATCATTTAGATAAAACCTTTTGATTTGATTGTAAAAAATAAGATTAAAATAAACTTCTCCCTCAAAGAGACCCTGTCCCAGCTAACGACCCATGCAGCCTGCAATCCACTCTAATGCCCTCTCCTTCAGCCACCTAAACATGCTTGCTTGTAGCCGCCGCATAGCTAATCAATCTTCTCTTGCAACCAACCCTAGCATGTATCCCTGTTCGCTGCTGTAAATATCATTAGCTGTTAGCGCAGGGAGAACAGTATGGCCGCAGACATGGGGAAGAAGCCCCTCTCATAGAAGTAACCTAGCTCAAATGAGGCGTTAGAGATGTGTCACAAATAAACATTACTTCTCTGCTTCCATCCATCCAATATTTCAATCTTGCGGTCTTATTCAGTGCTAAAAAGCTAAACAAGGGAGGAGACCTGCAACTAATGTTGCTTTGCGTTACTAGGGTTACAGGTGCCTACTGTTCTGTGGCTGATGTTTGCATCTTATAACAGCTCTACCGAGGCAGGTGCTATTTGTTTCTCAGTAATTTATCGGTGCTACATCCAATCAGAAGTAAGCTTAAGTAATTGACAATGCTTCAGATTACTTCTCACCAGTGGAAAAAAAATGCTTATATTGCTTAATAAGCCTGGGGCAAAGTCTCTTTGAAACATGTTAAAAGGGTTATGCAAGTTATGTAAGGAGTGCAGATACTTGTTTATCTATATATTCTCAATATATCATCAGTATTGTCTATCTCAGCCATGGTGCTAATGTGCAAACAGCTGGAAAACTATGCATTCACATTAACACTCAAAGACCAAAGTGGAGGTTCTTTTATAGCTTAAAGGAATTGAGGGAAAACCTGTAGTTTTGTCTGAGCATTCCAAATATTTTTGTTTTTATGTTCAGTGACAATGGAACTTGTATAGGCTGATTAATGCTATTGTAGACATCTTTGTGTTCACTTATAACATTTCTAACCCACTTGCAACTTTACTTCACAGCTCTTTACCTGTAGTTTACATTGTTATTATACTGTAATTATTTGTCATAATTAGTTTCTGTCTTCAGTGATTTTTAATCGTTATAGTTACACAGGCACTTTATGTGATTGTACTTTGTCCGTAATAACAAAAAGATATTCAGGCACTTTCAGTCATCCTTCAGCATTTTGCACAAGTCTAAGCTTCTGTCTTTCAGCCCATCATTTTCCATTCAGGCCATCATTAAGCTTACCTCTACCACAAATGTGCACACAGCACAATCCTAACCCCAGGAAGACAACAGGTGTGAAAGCGGAAAACCAGTCCACCCATTTTCCTTTGTGCAGCTTTTCAAAATCCCTCCAAATTTACCTCAGATTTTCTCCAGCAGCAGTTTGTCAGTGTAGGCCTGCCAAAAGTTGAAGAATCGTCTTAAGGTTGTCTTAGCAGGGCTCTGACAGCCATTACAGATGAAAGGGTGACAGCCAAGAGAAACTGTAGGTTTGTAGGTCTTGGAGCTCTCTAACACCACTGTAAATGTTTGCAGGCTCCTCTCTCTCAGAACATGCTTTGAAAATGCCCACATGTTCATAAGAGCTTTTTACCACTCCACAAAACGTGGCAGACCTATCCCACTAAGTTAAAAAAAATAGAATTGGGAGTGTAAAATAGCCACAGTACTTGCAGAGAACAGTAAGGGCTTTCTTTAACACTGGGCGGTATATTAAAGGCTGCTGTAGGCAGGTTTGGTGTCAGTCAGGTCTGAGGGTTTATGGAACTGCAGCTGGTGTTCTGTACAGAAATGCCAGGAACTGAGCTCAATGTTGATGTTTGGCATAGGTTACACCCCCCGAAATGTAGAGTTAGCAATTTTCTTTAAAACAGAACAGAGCATTTGGTCAGAACATTTATTCAGGAATACTTCATTCTTAGGACACAAGGACATACAGTTCTGATAAAATGTATTGCACCCTTGCACTTTAAGATCTCATTTTGTGTAAAATAGTAGATTGAAATTGCTAGATTGGACAGCAGTTGAAGTGTCACTCAAAGAGCTTAAGTTTGGGCCAGATTGCCAGTAGAAAAGTGCAGCAAGCTTGTTCATTACAAGATTCATCATTTTGCAGTTAACATGACCAAAGGCTGTGCAACCAAGAATAGACTCCCAGACCGGGTGTCAATAATAATGTAAACTGCAATGTGTTTCTAATTCTAATTGTAATGGTAAACTTAAAAGATCCACTCCGGTCACATGCTTTTCAATCTAAATATCTCCTTTCCATCCTGCAAGACAACCAGTGGTTTACAAAATAAAACAGACAATGAATGCTAGCCCATTGAAACGGATCAGTAAATCCCTCTCCCTCAACAACCTGCTGCAAATCTGAACCTCGTTTTGATTGTGATTGGTGGTGATGTCGTAGACAGAGTTAAGTCACAGGAAAAAGTACTTTAAGAACATTGTTTTTGGAGGAGCTTATTTAAAATGGGGTCATGTGACTGGAGTTCACCTTTACCCCAACTTATTTGAGAACGGGGAACACTTTTTCTGTTGCAAGGGTGCCAATATTCTAGGCCGAAATTGTATACAGTATATTTTTCATATAACTAACAATAGCCGTCAGATATATATATACACACACACACACACACGTACATACAATGGTACACTATACTGGATGTAAAATAACTTGTGTATATGACACTGTCTTTGTTGCTGTCTTTAAATGTTGGATGCCTTTTTTTTTACAACTTTAAATGTTTTATATACTAGTGTTAACACTTGTTTTGAGTTATCTTAATGATTTGCTTGAAAATGTTCTGTTCATTTCCACAAAGCAAGGCTGATAAACTGATATTGAGTACAACATGCCAGTGGACCATAACGTACAGTCCACAACACCCCATCATTGTAAAATACAGAACAAACTTTGATCCATTCTTTGTTTTTATATGTATATAAACATAATATACAGCTTGTAATGCATGAGTTCTGAAATAAATTACTCTGATTTACATTGTCCTGTTAGTGGTTTATGTTAACACATTAACCAAGTCATTGCACAGTACAAGACAGTAGCATTTCTGAGAGACACCCTCTGAGTTGCTAGACCCCTGTTCTCCTGCTCTGGCCAGGTTTTCACTGAGCAGGGTCACATTCCACAGAGAGGGTTTATTCGCTAATTTGCCCCAGAAGCCCCATTCCAACTGCCAGTGTTAGAAGGACTGACTTTAAGCCGAGCTGTATGATCTGGTCCTGCTGGCAAACGACAAAGCGTGACCTGGTTTCACACGAAGGGAGTGACAAACTGGTCGGAACAAACTTGAGTGACCAGTAGGTCTTGGCTTCTTGTCAGGACAGCCTGTTCCCCAAATTCACAAGCTCGCCAGGAGACCTTGTGTGTAGCAGTGATGCTCTTTTGACAAGTTACAAAACCTTATCCTTAACTTTAGGTTAAAAGGGGAAAGAGCATTTAGTCAGAGGTCCAATGTCTACCTAAATGAACTAAGACTGATAAAACAGACACAGAAGATAAGCCAAATCCAGTTTCCTCACAGACCGTAGCGCTGCTCTTAAAGATGAAAGAACATTACAAAAATACAGCAAAATGTTCTTGATATGCCCTGAAAACTGTGAACACTAAGTTACCTGTTATAAAACCATTTAGAATAATCATAAATTTAAACATTCTTTTCAGTAAGTACTTTCGGCCGTTCTCTCTCCTTGAACGATGAGAACAAGTGGTAACATAACAGTGTGCTGGAATAGCAGTGGGCTGGAATAAACCCAATGCTGTACATGTGCATCCAAAGCAGCAGCTCAGATCAGCTGGTTAGGTTCTATATTCTAATTTCAGTGTGTCATTATCTGGCTACTACAGATGGCACTGAGTCACTTACAGGCAAAACAAAGCAGACAGTAACTAATCTTGTATGGCAATATGGAAACCAACTTCGAATGACCCAGTTAGACCCATCCTTCTCTCGAGACTTTCCAGCAGGTTTCCGATGAACCCACCATACCTGAGGTGAAGGTACAGTGGCCGTCAAGATGCCGACTCAGTCATGGTGGACTTTGGCCAGATAGGCAGAGGATGACTCAGCGGCATTAAGAAACAGCTGAGGCAAAACAGGCGCACCGTTTCTTTTGGAACACGAGGAAACAGCAAACATGACCACGGGTATTTTCTACATTTCCTCACCTACTGCCTCGATTCACTCTAGGCTCTTCTTGATGACACAAAACGATAAACATAAGAAAAACAGAAATTTAAAAACAGAAATCTATTTTATTACATGAAATTGGGTGAAAATGAGTGAATGCCATGAACGGGCAAAGAGTGTGTGTGTGTGTGTGTGGGCTTAATCTTGGTTAACAGTCTAGAAGGCTGCTGAGCCAGCTGAGGTCTAATTTCTTCACTCTCCTTAGTTCCCTCTGCTGGGCCTTGGTGAGAACAGTGGCCCCTGACTCCTCCACTGGGCCCTGTGCCGCTGACCCCCACAGATCTTGCTTTGGGTGAAAGAGGTCTGCTTCCCCGTCAGAGTCCACTTCCTCGCTCTCACTTTTCATTTCCTCTTCTGCAGGTTCTCTTTCCTCTCTTCAGAAATGTAAAACAAAAAGCATGAATGTGTTTGGCTTGTTTCCAAATACGACTAAGCAAATATTCTGAAACAGTCAGCATAAAATGAAGATGTTTTTCCCCACCGTATAGTCTATCACAGTGGTTCCAAATCTTTTTGAACATTAAATGTTCCTATTTAAATGTTCCCATTAATTTAGTGGCATGACTTCCATGTGATCTGATCCATACTCAAATCTTCCATTTTGTGCATGATTTTTATAATAGATCAAATGTTCATTAGAAATATTTTAAGTGTTTACTCATGATGGCTAATTTGTGTTTTCCCCGACAGTCCAGAAAAGCAAACTACAGTAAAATAAGTCTTTAATTTAGAATTTGGGCTAGTAATTTTCTGCATAATAAGCATGCAACCACAGAGACAAAGACGTGCTCTGTTTGGTTTTAGGGCAGAGACTAGTGTATTGCTAAGCCCACAGCCATACTAACAAATGAAAAACCCTGGCTAAGCCTAATCAGGCTGGCCTGTGCCAATGGTTTCCACAGACAGGGTGAAATTACACTAATGACTTTACTTCAATCGTGTTGAGCACACAGGATTTGCACTAGACTTGAAACAACTAATGTAATATCCCATTAAATGTATTTTCTGAGCGGCACTGTTGCTCCAAAGTCAAAATGTTATGCACATTCCCAAGATAACAAGTGTTCAACTTTTGTTTCATAAGTTTTATAGGTTAGACGAAGTTTTGCGGCACACCTGGCCAGAGAATTCTTCAAGTCACACAGACAGTTGAGAACCACTGAGAATTTGCTGCCCAATAGCAAACAACAAGACAGGGGTATTTCTAAAAAATACATTTAAAAAATACAGAACATGTTGGCATATATTTAGCCTTTTAGTCAGCTCTCAATCCAGCGGCCCATTGTTTGACTGTAGTAGCTGCCTCACTTTCTTACTGTCATCGACACAGCGACTGTCAGAGTAGGACTGTGACAGCTACTATCTGCAAAAGCAGTGGTTTTCAATCCTGGTTCTTGGGACCTAAAGGGGTGGACATTTGCCCTAGTCCTACAAAGCTAACTTAAAGAATCAACTTACAATTGGCTTTGAATCACAATTTCGTTCATAGCGACCGGTTTTGAAAACTATTGTGCTAAGGTGCACAGACATTGTCTTCAAACTGCTTTGACCTCTCCCTTCTTTTCAGGTTAATGTAGATCTATCCACTGTGATTCTCAGTCAAGTCAGTATATCATTTGATTGTTCGTTTCTTTTTTTGTTTAACTACAATGCCACAAACCGTTTTTCTCTAGGCAATAAAAGTAACCAGAATTAACTCACCTAGCAGAGGAGCTGGAAACAAGCAGGGAGCGGACAAACATGGAACAGAGGAACGAGGCCGAGGGCAGAACGTGGGCCGGGGTGTCCAAGAGCTGACAGACAGACAGAGGAGTGAATTTTGTGAACTTGATGCTTTTTGCTTCCTGCCTTTTTAACTTCAAGGCAATGAACCATAGTAAAAAAAGTAGATATTTACTAATTCACTTTCTAATGGCATGTAGGAATATTTGCAGGTGAACTTGTGTCTCAAGACAGACGCAACAAACACACCTCCTTGATGGCGATGGAGCCTTGTGGTAGTGGAGTCCGTTCTGCCAGGGGATTGGTCAGCAGTTCCTGCTTCTCCTGCTGCTGCTGTTTGTGTCTCCCTAGCAACAGGTAGAACGGCGTGACGGCAACGCTGTCATCCACCATAAGCTGAAAATAACCCCCCAAAAAATAGTTATAAAACAGACATAGGGCTAAAAGCACAGGACTACACGAGAGAAGTCTGGGATAAATGTTCCGGTAGTGGGAATGTACCTGTTTACTGTAGGCCAACAGTCTGTCCTCTTCTGTCTTGGTGCTAAACGTCATCAAATCCTGCAGTGAAGAGTGTGTCAGGCAGAAATCTGTCATCTTCCACTGGATTAGGGGTACAACAGTACACCTAACCCAAGGTACAGTACTACCGCAGTTTGAGGGTCATGTTTCGGTACAGAGCAAAAATGTATGGTCAGTTACCGAAGATAAGTTTTTAGTTTATTCGGCAAAAGATATCCAGGAAGACAACACAGACCCAGGAAGAATATAGATGTGCCTGATTAGAGTAAAGTACAGTTTAATGTGTAAATATAGCATAAACACTGTTACAAACAGCCTGGGTACTACCTGTTTTGCTGAAATGGGAGTCATTTGTAACGTGGCTTGAGCAGTTTAGAAGGTGCTGGAACCCTCTTTCTCAAAGTACAGACGATGCAGGATTCTATAATGTTGGTTTATCAATACACCCACTCGCTAAGGTAGAACTACCTGATCCTCGAGTTCGGGGCACAAAATAAGTTGGAAAGGCTCCAACAATTATTAGACTTGCACAAGCATAGCCAATTATTTTTATGGTTACAAATACATGTACTGTTACTGGCCTGCACTGGACTAATAAGTAAAACCAAAGTATACTCCATCTCACCAAACTAACGGTTCTGTACTTCCAATGTTGTTTAGTTGTCTGGGAAACGTTAGCCCATACAACAGTAGAACACTGTGGTAACGTGGTCCTATCGGAGAAAAAGGTGGTGAGGACAAGACTTAAGGCCATCTGGTTGTTATATACTCACCATGTGCTGGGTGAGGAAGTAGAGCTGGGATCTGTTCAGCCACTGGCTGTGTTCTTCGCTGCTTTCCAGCATCTGGTCACGAGGGGCGAAGATGGCACGCTCAACCTTGCCCGTGCACAAAGTCTTCTTGGAGAAGAGGGGCCGTGGCTCGCTGGGCTTAAACACAAACACTAGAGGGAGAAGATGGCAGTGATGAGTTAACCTGCTGTAACCTACATTTGGTTGACAGTGATCTCTACATCTTGCTGGAAAACCACAGTAAATGAAATGTATTTGATTTTGTTGAAATTGACAGTTTTACTTTAAGTCGACAGATATTCACCCGAATGAAAGAGCTGCAAGTCTGCTTTCATCCAACATTCACTATGCTAAATGCTATGGATTTCAGAGTTGCCAGCTCACCCAAAGCCAATAAAGGCAAGAGCTTTAACCTAGGCTGCAAAATGAATTACATGTTGTGCATAATGACGTAATTACAGTTTTCGTTTATGTTGTTAATTGAAACAAACCCTATGAAGCAAACAATGTTGCGCGAAATGGACTTCCATTGCTCGAGCAAAGGACAGTAGGGAATGGGCAAGCACCTATGGAGGGCAGTAGAGAAAGGTCTTAGTCACACTTTAGCCTTCATAAAAATCGCATCCTGTTTGATTTATTGATAGCAGATGTGACCATAGCTTCCCAATAAAAACAATAAGAGTAATGTTAATTACAACGTTAAAACAAAACATTGTCGTTTGGCAGATAGTCAGCCCCAGAAGCTAACGTACTGTTCATTACCTACCCTCTCTGGCCGGCAAACATGGCTAAGGCGGACTCTTTTTTAAAAATAGAAGCCTCGAGGCATTCTAATCAATTATTTTTTGTAATTGATTTACTCAACTTACGATGAATTGTGACAGCCGTAAACTGCATATATTAACATATTTAACTTGTTTTTATCATGTTTTTTTTTATTTCAATTAAAAATGTAGGTACAGACCATTATTTAAAAATAATGTGTTCTTAATAATTTGCTTAATTAAATAAAGGTAAATAACTTAGCTGGAGGGGTCTAGGGTATGGTAAGGCAACAGTACAAGGAAGAACTAGAGGAGCCTGCCATGTTAATTAAATTATTACATGTGATTTAAGTAGTGCTTTTCAAAGACACTGAATCACATTGCAGAAAAGAAACAAATGGAAAAAAGGAATAAATAAACGTCAAGACCAAGCATGTAACGTGGGCAACAGGCTAAACATTCAGACTCCTTGTGGTGTGCGCTAAGGCAAAACCACATAAACAGAACCATGTTGGAGCTGGGTGCTAGAACCAGGAAGAGAGCACTCACAGTCAGTGCTGCCAGACTGACTGCAGAAGGCAGCCATGTTCTCAGAAAACGGGTCAGCCTGGAGAAGGCTTACATCCATGGGGGTGTTCCATTCCACTGAAAAGAGAAACAAATGGTAGATCATGAAATACACAGAGGTTTTTGGTTTCAGCTGAGCTTTGAACGCAGACGCACAAACACGGACAGACTTACATGAGCAGGTGAGGAGGTTCCAGCAGCAGAGCTGGTTCTTGGTGCTGGTCCCCAGCAGGTACTTGGAACAGCTTAACCGTCCAAAACAAAGGTCCCTGTTGGATCAAAAGAGTGAGTTAACCCTGTCACCTGTCTCTTACCATACTATCAAAGACCCTCTGATCATACCACCTGACTCCCCAAACTTACTTCACATGATTAGCAACAAGGAGCTTTTCCACCAGAGACCTCCTAATACAGTCATCAGAAATTACTTCAGTTCAGACCAAATGTACCACAGAAAATGAGTAGGAGACATTTAACAATGAATGATGTTATAAGACCAGAATGTAATAATTCTACATGTAATAACTGACAAAGCAATAAAGTCAGTGAATCGAATAACTTGCTGGTTAATGCATTACAACGGTCAACATCTTTACTATTTAACAGTGCGTACATTAACTAGTGGTTATTACAATGACAAGTGACAAAATAACTTAAGATTCTAACTTCAAATAATTCTGAGACATTCACAAGAACAGAACAGAAATGTGTACGAACCCACAAGCGCACAGACACCCATGTAACTAAATACTCATACAGTGGTAGGTTACTAGATACACCTGTGTGCCAATTTCTGTCAGAATGGATGTCTGGAAATTGATTATTTACAAATTTGCAGAATGACAACTATCCAACCAAGCCCAAAAAGAGATTTATTAAAATAACTTCCATACCTTGATAAGATTAAGAACCAATCAGAAGTCTTATTGTTGAAAGGTATTTTCAGGCATTTTCTTTCATTCAGGTTTTATTATTGAATAGGGAAAGATCAAGGACAACTCTACTGCTGAAAGACTAGCGGACCAGACCGGAAACCCATGCGGCAGCTGCACGCATGAAATGGTCACCATCTTATTTTGTTTATAGTAATATTTGCAAACAGATTTCCACATTTAAGCTGAATTTCCTGGTGATCGTTTTTCTTCAAAATTCTTCACACTGCACATTTTGTTGGGAATCACTGATCTGAGTTTGTCCAGAAAACAGATCACAACCTGAAAATCTGTTCTGTGGTGCATCTTTGGCATTAAAAAAAACTTGCAAAACAAAAAAATTTGCAAAACAAAGCAATATTATGAAAACTATATAGTTTAAAGTATGAAAACACAGCAGTGTAAACTGACAGTACACACTAAACTGTGCTGGGATCTTCTACCTTTGTATATGACACTTAAGTTTGAAGGCATGCTTTATGGGCTCACTTCCTGTACTTTAATTCCACCACGCCATGTTTGCATTTTACCATCTTCCTCACTTAATGTTTCAAAGTACCTAACATACAGTACTCCACCTGTGCCACTCCACATAATCACAAGGATGTAGTAGTAATACTACAAGACTATACAGCAAAACACTGCCTTTCAGGCAAAAACCTAAAACTGAGTGAAACTACAGCTCCGGAAAAAATTAAGAGACCACTGCACCTTTTTCTTTCCTCTCCAAAAAAGTTGAAAAGGAAAGTTTTGAGTGAGGAACAGAAGCGTTAAATTTGCAGTGGTCTCTAAATTTGAACCCTTCTGTTCCTCACTCAAAACCTTACTTTTCAACTTTGCAGTGGTCTAAATTTTTTCCGGAGCTGTATGTTCAAGGATCGTGGTGGCTGCATCATGGAATGGTATGCTCTCCAGCAGAGCCTGGGGACTTTAGTACATTCAACAGAAATTAAGGCAAACAGGTATGAGTGGAAAGAGTTAACTGGTGAGTAACTTGTTATATTGAATAATGTAATAACATCCCAATTACGTAACAGCATACCAACATTGTATGTAATAATGTTTTAAGAAATATTTCACCACCCAGGGGCAATTAACACTACACAAAAATGTCACCACCCAGTGTCTTCTTCCAAACATCATGACGAAGCAGTTCTTTCTTCCCACATCTCTCTACTTGCAGGTCATTGTGTTGCCAAAGTAATCTGATTCACATAGCTTTAAGCTAGAAACATGATCTTAACCAAGTTGGACGGAGCGAGATGGTAACGCTAAAAATATAGTACAGCTTAAAGGATTTCACTACCTCACATGCTGATATTGACTGTGTTTGAATTATTTACAATACTACTGTAACCCATATTTGAATGACAGCAGGGCAATTCAAGTCATTGTCATTTTAACAAGTTGAGTAACCCTGCCTGAAACCTGTTGACATAACTAACACCGGGGTATAAGCTCTGAGCTGATCAGAGTAAAATCAGTCAGGAACACCAGTTACAAGTTTTAGCTTTCTCAAAAAAAGAAAGCTAAAACTTCCCCATAACTTTGCATCCATACAATTCTCAATATCTCAGACGTCTATAGAGTTCTTTGGACGTCAAGGCTTGTTTTTTTTCTCTGACACGCACTGTGAAGAGTGGGACATAATGTGAACAGGTGTGTGCCTTTCTAAATCACGTCCAATCAATTGAATATGCTACAAATGGACTCCAGTCAAGTTCTGGAGGATGATCAAAGTATACAGGATTCATCTGAACTAAGTGTAGTATTATGACAAAAGAACTAAATACTAACATACAAGATCTTTCAAGATGTTTCATTTTCAATAAATTGGCATACATTTCTAAAAAGTTGTTTTCTTTTTACCATTATAGTGTATTGCTTGCAGATTGGTGGCAAAACAATAAATATAAACAAACGTCCATAACAAAACCAAACAAGGAGAAAGTGAAGGGGTCTGAATAATTACTGAAGCCACTGTAAAGGGGTTTAGATTCCTAGAGACTCAGCATGTATTAAAGAAAAAACAAAATCTCACCGTACCCAAAGTGCATTAAGAAATAGCACATGTAAAGGTATTTTAAACATCTTAAATGCAGGCAGAAAGGCGCCTCAGAGGAGAGAAAATAACTAGCAGAAGAAACAAGACATTTTCTCTGAACATTTCAGAGAATGCTGGGGGGGGGGTGGGGGGTTCAGGTAACAGGTGAACAATCATCTGAATCATTTGGACTGTGATTCGTGGTGATATTTCTGAGACAGAGTGAGGTCACTAAAAGCAGCGTTGTTGGAGGAGAGCATGGGCCATAGGATTGAGACTGTTGTTTACCTTTGAAATGTAGTTTTGTTTCCAACACTATACAATTGGAGATGGATGTTTCTCTGACCCTTAGACAGTATGCTCAAGCAAGCATGATTCTCTTCCCAGACAGACTAGCAGCAGCAACTCATCCTCCTTTGTCATGTTTAGAAAACAGCATGGCTGGCCAAAATTGTCAGGGAAAGGCACTAAATGATGATCATGCAACCTAATGACTGGCCAAAATGGTCCAAAACCCCCCTTTCTTTATCCTTGTGACTTTACCCACAAGTAAGCTTGTTTATTTCTCCTTCATTTATAAGGAAGGGGAACCAAGTATTTCTGTTTTTAATATACCAATTATGTTAAGTAGAGTGCTGTAGGGGAAGCATGATGCACGTGGGATTCCCACATGATGGGGGGCAGGTGGGCGGTATGTTCACACACACATGACGGAAAGAAGTACTGACTGAAACTCTTTGGGAGCCACTGCATTAACTGCTGACCCAAAGCAGTGACTCAAGGGGCTGTGGGCAGCTGGATAAACAGCATAACAGTGCCGACAGAGGCCCACCGGTGTGTAGCTTTCCACAGCCATTTCTGTACCAGCCTTTTCATCGGAAGACTAACACTGAGGCTGAGATTAACAGCACTAAAACCAGGGCATACCAAATGTCCGGAGTAAAAAGAAGAAATTCCACATCACTGCAACAGTCAGCATTCATCAGGAGTTTGTAGGCAGCAGCTCTGGCTGACTTGACACCAAATACTACAAGGAGCCAATACTAAGTGGTTCTACTGGGTTTGAACTTGATGACCTAGGGAGGGGAGATGACTTGGCAAGACTCTGGTGGCTCCCTTAAGGGTTTATGAACTTCACATGGAAGATAACAATCACTTGTTTTCTCAAACTACTCCCCTTCAGCAAGTTTCCTTGAAGAAGCATGTGAATTTACAGTGTTTATGGTTTAAGCAGTTCATAGGAAAATGTTTCCACCTGCCCGTCTCATATATAGTGATACTACAGTACATGTAGCAAAAATCTGAACCAGAGGTCTAAAACAGGTTAGGATTTCTACTTCTACTTAGTTATTACACAATGCTCACTGGGTATCCAATGAGGCTAGCGCTATATGAAAGTTTATGAAGAAAATGTTGAACCATCTATTTTAATGAATTATTAGATTAAAATAGATGGTTGACATGACAAAAGGGAATTCAGATATCTACAGGTTTCTTTTTTTTAACATGTTTACGTCAGTACACATTTCTTTAGCACTAAAGTTTAGGATACACAGAGACAGCGAAAGATAAAGCTTTCGACAATAGCTAGAATTTTGAATTGAAGATTTTCTGTATTCCCACAAACTTCAAAGCATTGTGGCAACAGAGAGGCGTGCATAACCTTTAGACCTCGTTCTTCCTGAGGCAAAAATAGGTACTTTGACAGACAGGCCAACATTAAGTCAGAAAGTTTTAAGCACATTAGTCATTTGAAATTAAGCAGTCCTCTTCAAATATATTCTGAAAATTCTGTTGCTCTGAAAAATGAAATAAACTGTAGTTCCATAATGTTGAAGCCTGCTTTGAATAGACAGTGAGTGTTCTGACCTGACAGCCCCTGGGGGCTGGGAAAGTGTGGTGAGCAGCTCCCAGGACATGGGGCTCCAAACTGTCACCACTTCTTGGAAACCAAAGGCCAAAAGGGAGCCATCCGCCGAGAAGCAGCAGCAGCCAGGCTTCAAGAGGTGATACCCGCCCACAAAGTCACATGACCAGGATGCGCACTCTGTTGTTGGCAGTGGCAGAGAGAAAGGAAAGGAGTGAGTTATAGCTCTATTCCACTTTAACTCATCAACATTTCAATCACTGTTGGGCTAGAGCAATAACATGGCAGATTTTTTTTGCCAGTTGGCAACTACTGGTTGCCAATCCTGGCTGCAAGGCTAAGCAATACAATAAAAACCAAACGTTGTTGAAACAAACCACCTCAGGACTGCTTACCCTCGGTGTCGGAGTGGTCTGCCAGCAGCCAGGCTTTGAAGTGGCCATCGAGGCTGGTGGTCACCAGCAGGGTGGTCTCTGGCGAGGGGCTGAAACACATTGCTGTAATCCGGTCCTCGTGGGGGGCCGTGACGGTGGTGTTAAGTACAAAACTAAAGAGGGAAAGGAAACAGGATGAAGAGCAGTTGAAGCACGTCCCAATTGAAGCAGGGCTACAGGCAAACGTGAACAGCCCTAACTAAAGCACTTTACTTTGACATTACAAAAATAATATTTCGACACTGGCTAACCTGCGTGAAGTTGGACCCCCACCCAAGGCAAACCTTTGGCAAAATAGGCTTCATCGTTTGTGGCATTAAAATTTTTGTTTGCGCTGCAATCAGTTTTTAGATAAAGAATATTTTCTAGGTCATTCTGACGTCACTCAGCCCCGCAACATGCTTCAAACAGACTCAAACTAGGCTCAATCGTTTGTGCTGGTTTGTGGAGTTACAATTTTTGTTTGTGCTGCTGTAATTGTTTAGATAATAAAATTGTATAGGTCATTCTGAGGTCACTCAGCCCGCCAACATGCTCCAAATTCAACCAAAATAGTATTGTTTGTGCTTCATTTGTGCCGTTAATAGTTTTGTTTGTACTGCTTTGATGTTTTATATATTAGACATTTAATTATAGGTGATGACATCACCAGAACCCCCAACTGGCTCAAATCAAAATAGGCTCAATCGTTCTCCGTTTGTGCAGGTAAAAGTTTCGTTTTTGTGACTGTATTTCTTACAGACACATTTAAAGATGTAATATGGTAAGATCCAATGGGGGGGGCAACTTTACGCAGATTACTGACCGCTGTACGCAGGTCAACAGTACCTTTGGGTTTGCTCATCGTAAGCCCAAAGCTTCAAATTGATCTCCAGCTCAGAGCTTTTTTGTCTCCTCTCCTCCACCGTAGCCAGCCAGTCACCGTGAGTGTCGAAAGCCGCTTTGACCACCTGGAACTGGTCAACGCCCTGCTCATGAATGTACTCTTGCTGCACTATGTCCAACTGCAGGCACCAGAGAGAAAGTCAGATCATTAGAATTAGCGTGATTAATCAGTAAGATATCCAAAGGCCTCAACACTCATAGAATAGAATGACTTCAATATCCTAGAACTGAAACAAATAATCTTAATGATAACAAATTGCCTGAATACGTGTGATAACAATAAATGGAATTATAATTGGATAATTTTAAGACAAGCTTACATTATATAGTTGTTTGTCACGGTGGAGAGAGTAGAACTGCAGGTGCCCTGGTTTCCCATTGAGCACCAAGGCTTTACTGCGTGGGTCAATCATCAGATCTGTCCGCACACAATCATCTTTGACCAGCCCCTGGATGATGGCCGACACTTTGACAGAGCTTAGGATAATAGTAATTTCTTGAGGGATAGGAAAGAAAAAAAAACAAACAGGAATGGAACAGGTCAACCCATTCTCTGGGACAACATCAAAAATCACTTTCAGATGTTTTGACCCAATAACGTGCATAGTGTGATGTCTGCACCAGTTATTATATTCAGCCGGGTTCAGTGACAATCGTGCCAGGGGTGTCCCAGATGTCTATGACTAATGTCCCTATGCATGTGTGCCAAATATCATCAGAGTAAAACAGAGAAAGACACAAGCATTTGCACAATATGAAATATGACATGTATAAATGCTGAATCTTGATAGTGCTTGCAAAATGGGTAACGAATGTTGTTACAAATAAAATAGCATTTTTTCACTACTGAAATTAGCCTGAGTAGCCTGTCGTTTGGGCTTTGGAACTATTGTGGGAGACACTGTTCGTAAAGTAGAGAATCCCGCACATGAGCAGCAATCCCTGACGTAACATGTGAACAGCAATGACTTCCGGTACATTCCAGTCCTGTCAGATAAGCGATTACTTTGATGGGCGGAAGAAAGCTACGCTAAGAAGAACTACGAAGTTATTGAAACGGTGTGTAATGGTCCTTACTGTTGTCAGCATGGGAAGTACAGAACAAGGAACCATCCGGTGACACAGCGATGTGTGTGATGGCGGCACCCAGGCGAGGCAGGAAGTCCTTTTGGTTCTCTTGTGTGTAACGCCACTGGACCAGCACTGACTCGATGCCTCCGCTCAGCAGGTTGGTGCCTACGATGGAGACGGTAGCATTACAGTTCAGAATCATTACACCCTAAACCAAGAAAACAGTTTCCATACAGTGACCAAAGAGGATTTGTAAGTGGAGCATCGTTGACCAGTTACGGGGTCACGGAGTGCTCACTACCTTCAGGGGTGAAACGCAGCGTGTTGACAGCATTGTGGTGCCAGTGCAGCGTGGAGTATGTGTACTCCTTCTTCTGGTTGAAGTTTCTCCTATGAAGACAGGAAGGACATTAAGTGAGTTTTGCTAATCTGATACTTCTCCTTGATTTTGTCTTTGTTGAGGCCATGTTTTGGCATCGCCTCTACATTCTTCCACTCACCACAGACGGATCTTGCCATCAGCGTGGCCTGTGGCAATACAGTCCTCTTTAGGGTGGCACGAGATGCATGTGAAGGAATTATTAATCCCTTTGTTCATCCCAGACTTTAGGGAAAACCTGCCATGAATAAAAACAGACAACAGTAATGAGTACTACAATTATGTGATGACCAATGCTAGTTGGGCAATGTTAAATCCCTCACAAAATAACCCAGTGCAATGAAACCTGATGATGCCCATCCAACAAAACAATGAGTGCACAAACACCCACTCATCAGATAAGTAAAAAGGCAGATAACAAGCTGCTGACAGCGTCTACGGGGTTAAAGTAGCAACACTGAGATCAGGCTGAAAACTGAAAGGATGCTGAGACTGAAAACACTTCTTCCAGTTCCAGAAATGAATCCAAAACTACACACCTTTTATGTAATATTTTATCATATCGGGAAATGCATAAATGCTATGTATGTGTATATTGCATATATAGCATTAAGGAGAAATAAGGCGAAATACATACTAAATGCTTTCAAACCTGCTTTTTAAAATCTCATAAGCATTTGAACAGACTACAAAGACTTCTTTTATGCTGTATTTATGAATGCAGATTTCTTGGCCAGCGTCAATGTAATAAAATCTTAATGTGACCTCTGGATAAATAAAGTATCAATAAACAAGAATGCTTGGTCAATATACTACCACATTTGTTACTAGCAATAAACGTTATCACTCGTTGCCCAACGAATGTGATATAGTGGCTAGAAATACCCCAGTTCAGCCAAACAAGCATTTACCCAACTGGACAAGACATCCTGATTGGTATTAGTGAGGAAATACTCCAATATTTGTCTAACTTATGTACATATATTGATTGGATTACAAAAAGCAACAGTAGCAATAATGTATTTTTTAACCATTCAAATAAAATGTTTGCAAACAACCCATCGTGCCTTAACAAATCTCAAGTTGCAAGAATGCATTTTTTTTTTTTTTTAAATATCACGCCAAGAGTTGAGCACAGAAATAAACATGTTAGCAGTGGAAAGAGGGCATCTCCCTCTATTTATTTAATCTATTTCAAAAGGTTAAAAGAAGAATTTCAAAGGTTTTTCCAGTAACTGCATTCAGAATGATTGAACATTGCCAGCTTGTCAAAACATCAGCCTTGAGTGGAATAATCCACTGGCATAGATGCACAAGAATAAGTCAACTGCTTTTAAATGGTAAACTATACCATAGGGGCGACTGAATAACTATATCATGCAGCAAAATTGAAGGACTGGAGAGTTTTACTCATGAGTTATAAATAATAGGTTTTGCCTTCAGGTAGTAGCCCACACGCCGCGGTTAGACACCATCTGAAAACCCAACGGTCCGCAACAATCAAGAATGTAAGCCCTATTTTTTAAGCTGACCGGGAAGACATTCTCACCTAGAGCAACAACCTGAGTAAATAGTCACGGGGGGAGGAGGGGATGGATGAATGAGCCAGTAGGCAGGGGATGGATCAGATAGTTTAGTATGGACAACATGAAATATGAAAACACATTTGGGAATAAATTTCATTGAACTGTATTTGACTACGCCATATCCCAAGGCATTTTTATTGTGGTTCTACATGGATTCCAAAAAATGATGACTTCATAATCCAAATGACGGTAATTCAACACAGTCACTGAGAACTTTAACCCCGGACGTGTTTGGACTTGTATTTCACAAACACAAAATACCAGAGGCAAAAAATACGTTGTCATTCAAGCATTGCATCTTTGAAATCTAAATACTCTCGACAGAGGAGAATATTGATTACCTGTATGACTTCTGCTTCTTGAAGAAGAACACTTCAAGCTGTAGACCTTTAGCAGCAGCAATGTATTCCCCCTGAGAAAGAGTGGATGAATAAACAAGATTTATTTGGGCCCCTGAACTAGTGTGGGAGAGACTGTGCAGTGTAGAGAACCAAAGAAAAAAGGTTACGCAACGAAAACAAGATTTGGACTGGAGATGTTCAGGTAGTTTAGGCCTATTGGCTTCTGTTGCTTCCAAGTGAAAACACCCAAAGTAAAAAAAAAACGAAAACGAAACGATGAGCATGCTGATTGTTTATCTACGTACTGAAATATCTCCAATAAATGATGTGTAACACTAGGTCAAGTTGTTTATCGCTAGAGCCATGTTTTCAACTGGAGTCCCTGCTATATGACACATACTACATACCCCTGTGCCAAACGACACGGCCCCAGGGTTGGGACTGACATCACAGAGCACTGCAGAGAGTTCACCCGCTTCCACTTCCTGGTTGCCACTGTGGGGCAGATGAACAGCCACCAACTGAAACAGCTCTAAAGACACACACCACATCCAGGTCAGAGGTCATCCTCAACATTCTGCACCATTAGACTTGCAAATCTATGACAAAAATGACATTTGGTCTCATTGTAAGAGCCTATGCCGGCAACAGAACAATTGATTTGTACTTACCAGAGCCTTTTTCGTTTGCCATGGGGACGACGACAAAAAGCACTCCCACATGTTTCTCAGAGACATGTATGGAGTAGATGTGGTACCTGATAATGAAGGTCTGAATACCATAATAACCAAGTTAGAAACACAAGAAGCACACAGGAGTGATAGCATCAGAGATTGGCCAGGATGGCTGCTGTAGCTGTACCTTAATGAGAATGCCATCTGTGAAGTCCCACAATCTAACAGTGCCATCTGCCGAGCAAGAGTATGCCTGTAAGAGAGTGCAACAATGTCACACGTCAACGCAAAACACCTGAGACACCCCAAAAAACATGAAACACAATAAATAGCGGTCAAATAGATTGCAAACAGGTCTACTGTTACATATACAAACCTGCAGGTGATTGGAAGGGTTTAGCACAACGCCCGTCACCAGGTCTGTGTGTCCTTGCAAATCGTGGACGCATTCCTCTGTGCTGGTACTGTACACTTTTACCGACTCCCCAGATCCACATAACAGGAACCTGCCGAAAACGATCAGAGATAAATCAACTCACAGATGTCTGATTCTATATAAGCTAGTGATTAGCTACCAATCCAGCAATAACACCTAAACAAGGTTACGTTTCTATTTAACATTATCGCTATTGGACATTATTTTGGTCTTTTAGGTACTCAATTGGAGGTTTCTCACGTTTACAGTATTTGTAGTGTATACTGTAGTTAGACAGTTGTGCCATGCCATAGCATAGTTCATACGTTGTTAGGTATCTAAGTTAGCAAGTTAGCTAGCACCAACAGTAGTATCGTTACAGTTTTCACACTTGTGATGATATACAGTTCAGACTTCATGCCTGTAGCTAAAATACAAACACACACACATACATACATAGCTACCTGGAATCACTTGTAATTACAGGTTCCCTGAAGTTTATTTTGCTGCCACCACGATGAACCACGCGGATTCCGGTGTGTTCCACCATCTTTGTACATTTCAACTATGACCCTCCCCTGACTCAACAACACCGCCGATGCTTCTGTGGAAAACGGGTGCGTTGTCGCCCTCAAGTGTTCAGTCTCCTTAAATTTCTTTACGAGTTTATGTAAGTTTCATTCACTTCTGAAAGGCCAGAACCCAGGGATCCCGGACATTCATTAAGACAATACTATATTTGTATTTTTCTTGAAAATACTGATACTATATAAAACAGTAAAGAACGATAATTGACACTGGAGAACAATACATTCAAATTACACCATTAAAAACGACAACAATGCATCGAGGATTGGATCGGAAATGTTAACGTTTCTCTGATATTTTACAGGTGATAAAATTGTAGAAACCAAGTCATTTTCTAAATCGACAATTACGTGAGGCACACAGTTTTTAACATTTTGGATGAAAAATTACTTAAAAGAATGTGCACTCGAAACAAAAAATGTGTTAAAGATCCATTTGACGAAAACATTTTTTATTACATTAGAAAAACATTTTGATATAATATTGTCGCAAGGATGACATAAATTAAGGATTTTAAAAGCAACTTCTTGACCTTATTTTTGATTGGGTATTTATGTGTTATTCCTGACAAGCTTTTTGCATGGAAAGATAATTGCTTCGATAAAATAGTTATAAAATATTTTATATAATTTAAAATACCTAATCCATTAATCGTAACAGAGTCAAAATTAATGTATATGTGTTGACTAAAAGTTGATCTTTTAACAATTTTGTGATGCCAATTGGGATTTGCAATTTCTGTGGTTGCATTTTTCAATACAATTCTTTGTAACTGCCTAAACGGCCCGAATAGCAAATTCAATAACCGACAATAAGATGTCATTAGTGAACCACCAATGAACAAAGAACATATTATTTCTGTTTCTTATCACAGTTGTTCCAGGTTAAACATCTGTTTGGTGAAATGGTCTTTTTGCATAGTAAAGACTGGCACATACCATCAAGTTAATGATCATTTTACTGTTTTAATTGTAATTCATTTTCCGTTTTATAGATTTTTTTTTAACTTGGATTTTGTGGGTAACTGTGTGTAAATACAGCCGGGAAACGTCTGTTTTCATTTCAGGCTGTAAGGCAACAAAATGTGAACAGGTGCTGGTGACTTTCTATAACCATTGTATAAATATACACTATTCAGCCATAACATTATGACCACCTGCCTAACATTGTGTTAGGTCCCCCTTTTTTCCACCAAAATAGCCCTGGCCCGTCGAGGCATGGACTCCAGTGGACCTCTGAAAGTGTGCTGTGATATCTGGCACCAAGACATTAGCAGCATATCCTTTAAGTCCTGTAAGTTGCGAGGTGGGGCCTCCATGGATCGGACATGTTTGTCCAGCACATCCCACAGATGCTCGATTGGATTGAGATCTGGGGAATTTGGAGTCCATGTCAACACCTTGAACTCGTTGTGTTCCTCAAACCATTCCTGAACCATTTTTGCTTTGTGGCAGAGTGCATTATCCTGCTGAAAGAGTCCAATGCCATCAGAGAATACCGTTACCATGAAAGGGTGCACATGGTCTGCAACAATGCTCAATTAGGTGTTACATGTCAAAGTAACATCCACATGAATGGCAGGACCCAAGTTTTCCCAGCAGAACATTGTCCAAACCATCACACCTTCTCCTGGCTTGCCTCCTTCCCATAGTGCATACTGGTGCCATGTGTTCTCCAGGTAAGCGGCGCACATGCACGCAGCCATCCACGTGATGTAAAAGAAAACGTGATTCATCAGACCAGGCAACCTTCATCCATTGCTCTGTGGTCCAGTTCTGATGCTCACGTGCCAATTGTAGGCGCTTTAGGCAGTGGGCAGGGGTCAGCATGGGCACCCTGACTGGTCTGCGGCTACACAGCCACATACTCAACATACTGTGATGCACTGTGTGTTCTGACACCTTTCTATCAGTACCAGCAGTAACTTTTTCAGCAATTTGAGCTACAGTAGCTTGTCTGTTGGATTGGGCCACACGAGCAAGCCTTTGCTCCCCATGTACATCGGTGAGCCTTATCCACCCATGACCCTGTCACCAGTTCACTGCTTTTCCTTCCGCGGACCATTTTGATAGGTACTGACCACTGCAGACTGGGAACACCCCATAAGTTTTGGACATGCTCCGACCCAGTCATCTAGCCATCATAATTTGGCCCTTATCAAAGTCGCTCAGATCCTTACGCTTGCCAATCATTCCTACTTCTAACACATCATCTTTAAGGACAGAATGTCACTTGCTGCCTAATATATCCCACCCACTGACAGGTGCCATGATAACGAGATTATAAGTGTTATTCACTTCACCTGTCAGTGGTCATAACGTTATGGCTGATTGGTGTATATTTGAGCTCAATTTGGATTGTCATAGCAAAGGGCCTGAGTGGTTATGTACATGGAATATTTCAATGTTTCATTTTCAGTAAATTGTTAATTGTAAATTGTTTTTGCTTTGTCGTTATGGTGTATTGTGTGTACAAAAAAAATGCAAAATATATATTTAATTAATTCTAAATAAAGACAATAAGCACAAAAAATGTGGAAAAAGTGAAGGCGCCTGAATACTTACTGAAGGCACTGCATATATAGATTTAAATGCTGACAAATAACAATCAATCTATACATTAATTCCACCTACATCTATGACCATAGGTAACTCATCCCATTCACAAAATACAACAAACATAATTTTGTGATAAAGATTTATTTAGTAACAGTGAGTAACTACCCTTGTAGTGTTCTCATTACATGTCATCTGCAGTTTGTCAAACTAATACATTTATACAAATTAAAGAAATATAATCTACATACATCTAATAAAAAACAAAACAAATGTAGGTGTGATAATTCACCGGTCTGTTTAGTATCGCAAAATTGTAATGTGGTGGACATGTGCTTGCAAGGACGATCTCAAAACTGCTACTCAAATATGTTGACGACACTTGTGTTTAAATAATCTTTCTATAAAATAAACCATTGTTAAAAGAGCCCGGGGCCCATAATGCTGATGACACACAAACACACCAGTGACTTTGTGTTTGTTTGGTTGAAGAAGAAAACCATAGAAAATCAATTACCTTTAAATAAATGGATAAAGCACAAACAGCTGGAATGTGGTTAATGTCAAAGTAATGTTATAAATATCAACATCTGATATCGGCTATAGCTGATAAGGAAGTAGAAATAAAAAAGAAAGTGCACAAACATAGCAAAAGGTCATCAAGCCAATTCCCCCCATTTCTGTGTGTGGGAGAAATTGTCTTAACCAATGCAGCAATTAAAAAGATTAAAGGCTAAAGAGAGGGAATATCATCTGTTTGTCTTGTACCGGTTGTACCCCTCATTCCTCCTCCTCCTCTTCTTCTTCCTCCTCCTCCTCCTCCCCCGCCATTACCTCCACAAGGAGTTCGGCTGTGCACGTGGCCTCCCCCAGGCTGTTGACAGCCTTCACTGTGTATTTGGCATCGTCATCGCCGTTCACCTCCGAGATCACCAGGCTGCAGTTTCCATCCTCGTCGTAATCGATCTGGAAGTGGCGCGTCTCTTTGATGGGCTGGTCGTCTTTGTACCACACCACCTCCGGATCAGGGTAGCCTTGGGAACACAAAATGTATTTCTTTTGACCTGGGCACTTATGAATCTGGCCAAATGTAGTACACTAGACAGGGAATCAAATGTACAGTAGTACACTAGACAGGGAATCAAATGGAGTACACTAGACAGGGAATCAAATGTAGTACACTAGACAGGGAATCAAATGTAGTACACTAGATAGGGAATCAAATGTAGTACACTAGATAGGGAATCAAATGTAGTACACTAGACAGGGAATCAAATGGAGTACACTAGACAGGGAATCAAATGTAGCACACTAGATAGGGAATCAAATGTAGTACACTAGACAGGGAATAGGGTGCTGTTTGGGTTGCAGTCAGTCTCTGAGTATTCATAGGATGTTGGTGGTATGAAATGGAATTAAACAGATAACATGATCCTTAATCCTGGTTTTCTCTTTTACTGTACATGGACAAACATCCAAAGTCAAGCTTACTTAGAGGTGTGTTGCTTCCTCAAAACATACTGAGTCTTCCAACTGTTTGGCTTATGTACTTTATGGCAGGTTAATGGATTTAACACTTGTGACATGCCTATGTATATTTAAATTAAGAGATTGCGAATATCTAAATCGGGGGACTGTGAGACAATACCCTCAATCTTGCAGTCAAATCGGGCTGCACTCCCCTCCACCACCTCCACATCCTTGATGACTGAGCTGAAGGTAGGCTTGACCTGCGTTTTCTCCTCATACTCCAGGCACTCCAGGAACTGATTGTCCTCTGTGAAATGGAGGAAAAGATCATCACATACAGCTTTTGCCTGAAGCTGAATTCAACAACTGAACTGGTGCAAGTAAACTGCCGCAGAATGCAGCTTTGACTTTCAATAGGAACAGCATCTCCCTTGGTAGCACCACCTATTTTACCAACCAAATTGCTACAAAAAAGAGCTTTTTTCAGGGGTACAGCATTAAGAAACTGGGTTGCTATGCCACCTTCAGTAGGGGAGCCCTTCTTGGCACTGACGCCTGCCAACATTGCCATAGACGAAAGTCTTCCGATGGCTCGCACCGCATGTCCCGTTTTCTGCCATGAAATCAACGATACATTGGTTAGATTCTGAAACAGTACAACACAGTAATACCATAACCCAGGCAGTGTAAGAGGATGGCTGCCTTGTGAATGAATGGGCTCATTTCTATTAATAAGAAAAGTCCTGTTAGTTGGCCGTGAAGTACATACTATAGATGGTTATTGAAAATACAAGCCTCTGACTTATGGTGCTAGTACAATACTTGCCAATGAAACATTTTTGGAAAACCTGAACCCTAAGGATGTTGCCTTCAAGATATGTAAATTCTATTTAAAATAAAGGTAATCGTTCCAGTTTTACTGTATGAGTGCACAAGTTAAGTCCAAGTTTCAAGCTCCACTTTTCCAAAGTAATACTTTTCTTTTTTTCTTTCTTTTCTCCTCATAGACCAACCACATCAAAACCTCCCCCTTCGCTCCTAAGGGTCATGAACGTCCATATCTTTGTCAAATCAGCTGATATAGCCTCATCGATTTGTATTTTCCCCAAGAGTGCCTGGCCGTGTTCCCCTGGGTCCCCAAACAATACAAACCAAAGGGGAAGATTACACAATAGTCTGTTTCTCTGTCGTTGCAGTCAAGCCCAGAATGCTGAGCGTAAGTTTAGTTAAAATTAAATAAATAATAAATTGTTACTGAAGACCCAATGCCATGGTATTGGTACATCAATGGGCCTGTTCCTAACTCAACTGAATGTTAAACGCATGGCTGACAAATCTGCTGACTTTAAATTAAACTGGTACATTTTATGATTAATATTCGTTTTCTGATCGGTGACAGACTGACTAATTCAACATTTCACCAGACCGCGTAAGCGGAGACAGCCAAGAAGAGCGAATGTCTCTTACTGAGTGACTGACTGACTGCCCCTTGTTAAATAGCGTAGTGGTTAGAGATGCGGACTGCCATGCAGGGGACCGGTGTTTGGGCCTTGCCTTAGTCAAAACAAATAATGCATTAGGATTTGTACAGGATAGACAAAAACTTTGCTGGCTACAACCTTCAGTAGCTACGTTATAGTGAGCCTAAAATAATTTATATTGTGTTATATTGCAGCTATTTCAGGTGGATTTTCGAAGTCCTCATCCGTGCATGCTTTCTGGGGTAATATACAGTAGATCACAACCCCTTGAACAGTATAAGAGGAGGGGTTTCCATGATTCTCTTGTCTTTTCACTTGATCGGAAAAGTCAGTTATCGTCACCTATATTGATAGTTATTGCATCAATGTCATTCACGAATGAAAGAAGAGCCAACGTTGTTGTGCCATGAAATGAAATAGCACAAAACATATTACGCATTAGGATTTGTTCAGGATAGACAAAAACTTTGCTGGCTCCAGCGAGGGCAACAACATTCATCCCTCCTAATCGTGGGCTGGCTGAACTAGGCTTGCCTGGTTCCTTTTCTTGCTTTTATTGGACTGCTATTCTAGTGTTGTGGGAGAGTTGCAGAAATGTTTTATTATAGTTCTACAGAGCTTATCTCCTGATAATTGATGGGCATATGTTGATCAGTAACAGGAGGCATGGCCTGTGTCTAAAATGGCACTCTATCCCATACAGTGCACTAATTTTGACTAAGGCACATTGGGCTCAGGTCAAATGTAGTGCACTGTATAGGGAATGTGATTTTGGACATGATTTGTTCTGCTTTTACCTACCTGCCATTTCCTTCTCAAGATGTATTTCTTCATTCTCTCCTTGGACAACTTCTTGGCCTCCATTTTGCCAGTGTCTTGTTTTAGCCATGGATGTTCATAGCACTGAGCACATGTTAGTCTGGCTCTGCGATGACAGAAAAACATGAACATTCTGAGGTGCCAAGACTCCACTCTCACTGTTTACACTGAAATGGTTATGTGTCCCAAATGGTGCACTGTTCCATTTTTGGGGACTACATTTATCCAGAGACTTGTCCAAAAGTAGAGCAAAGCATGGGGTATATAGAGCCATTTGGGAAGCTCCCAATTCATTTCTTAACTTTATTTTACCAGGTTATTCAAAGGCCAATGCTCTTGTGAATTCCAAGCAAATGGGGCATTGAATTGGAAAGCTATTTCACTAATTGTGTACTGGCCCTGTAACCATCAGGATTCAAGCCATTCTAAAGTATTTAAAATCAAAACATTTTTAAAACCTGGGACTTTGTCCAACACTGCACTCAATTTTCCATTATCTATGGAAAAGTATGGTAAAGTAGTGCATTATATAGGGAATAGGGTATTTAATCATGGTATTACTTCAGAGAGCAGCATGTTTCTTACTTCATATCCTTCTTCAGCAGCTTGGTAATGAAGTCTTTGGCATGATCTGAGATCTCATCGAAGGCATCGTCTTCAAAGTCCCAAGTGGCTGAGGTCACGTTGGAAAGGGTCTCGTTGTCATTGTCCCCCATGAATGGGGACAGGCCACTCACCCTGAGGGGATGAAGGAAGGGGGAGAGGAAATATGGGAGGAAAGGAGGGAGACAAACAATTATTAGTAAGTGTTCGTCCCTTTTCAAGACAGTCTCAGTGGACAATCATTTATTTTCCCACGTTGGACAAACAGTGCAGTCCATAAGTATTTGGACAGCGACACAAGTCTTGTTGTTTTGGCTCTGTACTCCAGCACATTGGATTTAAAATTAATGTGTTAATAGGGCAGACTGCCAGCTTTAATTTGTGAGTAAATACATCGGTAACCATGTAGGAAATACAGTACTATTATACAGTACATAGTCCCTCCCATTTTAGGGGACAAAGTTACTTGACAAATTAGCACTCTTTAAATTAACATAATCTTAAACAAAGTTATGATATTTAGTACTTGGTGGCAAATCCTTTGCATTTGATGACTGTCTTAAGTCTAAGACCCATAGACATCACCAGACACTGGGTATCTTCCCTGGTGATGCTCTGCCAGGCCTGTACTGCAGCCACCTTAAGCTCCTGATTGTTTCGGGGCATTTTTGCCTACAGTCTTGTCTTCAACAAGTGAAATGCTTGCTTGAGTTGTGTTCAGATCAGGTTACTGACCTGACCATTAAAGAAAATTCCACTTTTTGGCCCTGAAAAACTCGTTGTTGCTTTAGCAGTATTTTTGCGGTCATTGTACTACTGCAACGATAAGTGCCATCTAACGAGTCTAGTGAAATATGGTGGTATCGGAGTAGTCAAAATGCTTCTGTACACTTCAGATTTCATCACACTGCTGGCTGACACATCCACATCAACTTCCTGGAGAGTGTTCCTGGTCTGTCAGGCATTTTTTGTTGTATTTTTCTTCATGATGGTGAGCATTCTTTGGTCATCCACTGTAGAGGTCTTCCTTGGTCTATCAGGTCATTTACCATTGTTGAGCAAACAAGTCCCTTCTTATCCTTCTTAATGTACCAAACATTTGATTTTGGCAAGCCTACATTTTTTGCATCCATGTTCCCGGACACCAGTAACCAACTCTAAAGAAACAAACACGCCTGCCTAATAACAGACAGCGGTGAAGCCAATTTTCCAAATAATTTTGGTGTACTGAAATGGGGGGACCGTGTACATAACATTCTGTTATTTCTAAATGGTTCATCTGATATGGACGAAAACAGCCTCACATTTAAGCTGACAGTCTGTACCTTAACACCACAATCACTGTAACATTTCAAACTCAACCTGCTGGAGCCAAAACAACAAAATGTGTTTTCCTGTCAAAATATTTACGGTCAACATTGCAGGTCTAAATCAGTACTCCATTGTGTGTATCCTTCATTCACACTTCAGTACTCTGGGACAGGATGAACAATCTTGGATCCCAAATATTGCAACCTATTGGTAACCTATTCCTCTAGGGCACAGATCAAAAGAAGTGCCCTACATAGGGAATATACAGCCTTTTGGGAAGCAACCTTAGAATCTCTGAAGCAACAGAGAAAATCAGAAAGCTTTACTTGTAACACTTACGTAGGTAGTGTGTAATATGTCTTTGTAAACGGAGGAGTCTCAGAAAAGTTTTTGGCACTAGGGAGTATCAGGTGCCCCACATCTACTGTTTACAAGCCTAGAGCATGAAAAGGCTCAAACTGCCTGGCTGTCCTGGAAAGTACCCGTTTCTGTGAACGGACATGCGGTAGGAAATAAAAGAACTCACACTACATTTGGATAGTCCACTATTGTTGATCTACAAATGCTTACACTCCCAACAAAGCAATCAACAGTTACTGCAACAAATTGCTAGGTTTACAGTTAGGGGTTGGTTAATGGTTAGGTTTAAGGATGAAGTTAGGTTTAAATTTGGAGTTAGGATAAGGGTTAAGGTTAGGTTTATGGTTAACTGAAATGTTAGTTTGTTGAAATGTTGTTGTCTAGTTGAACATGGTTAAAATGGTAGGTTGTCACTCACAGAATGTAGCAGATGACCCCTATACTCCACATGTCAGTTGGGTAACTAATTGCTTCATAGTTGATCACTTCTGGTGCCACAAACTCAGGGGTTCCAAACAGAACTTTCAATGTTCCAGAGCTTTCTAGGAGCACACAAAGGAAAAGGGTTTCAAGAATGAAATATGGTTGTTTCTTTTAAATTCATTACAATAGGATGGTACTGAAAAGACTGTGCTCTTATTCTAAATAGCATTGGAAAATTATAGTAACTGTCCTTTTTTTATCTTAGTGATATCAGGACGGAATAAGCTACACATCTGTGAATCTTCCAACCGAGATGTTTGGGAAACCTGGGCATTCTTGGAAAGTTACCAAAATTTGGCAACACTAACTGTAAAATGGTTCAGTGTACATGATGCCTAACATTATCGTCAGGCTAACTTTGTATTGTGATAATAGGCCTGGCTACCTAGTCTGCGCGCAAGGCCGAAGTCAATGAGTTTGATGGTGCTGCCAGTCTTGTTGACACACATGATATTCTCAGGTTTGAGGTCCAGATGGACGATGCCCTGCTTGTGGATGTAATGAACCCCGTCCACGATCTGCAGCATGTACTTAATGACCTCTCTCTCCGTCAGCTCAAAGTCCTCATCAATGATACGCTCAAACAGCTCCCCGCCGGAGATCCTGCAGAGAGAAAAATGATGATGGCTGAGATCTTCTAAACACAACGCAGCCAAACATGGACATCTTTCACAGGATATAAATCAGATCAGTGGTTCTCGACTAGTGTGTCACAAAAGATGTCTGAGTGAAAAGTTTTTTGTCCTTTTATTATTATTAGCTGTTTTATTAACATATCCTCAAGTCTGAAAGTAAACAACTGATAGAAAAATAGGTGGGAATGTTAATCTCTAATATAATTACTACATGTATAGCATACATTCAGTTTAAAAAAAAATCCTAGTTTGAATTACGAAAAAAGAAAATTCCTGTCCTAATTAAGAGGGTCAACTGAGTTAAATGTTCTTGTGTCAGGCAACCATTCAATAATACAATGAGAACGATAGAGGAAACAGTCCATTGTGTTTACATTTCTCAAATACTTGGCAAGCCAAGTTTTTCCATGCCTCACCAGATTAAAAAGAAAAATTACTTGCTTGTGAAAAATAATTATAACCACTAATAATGCAATATCAACAATGGTGAACTATACAGGGAATGAAGTTGAACAAAAAAAAACAAAGTTTTGTAAGGCCTGGCTAAAATTAAATATACTCACATTTCCAAAACCATGACGATGTCTGATTTGCCTTCAAATGCATCTACGCACTGGACAAGTTTAGGATGATGGAGGGAGTTCATTATCATAATCTCTTGTCTTACATTTTCTTTCTCTTTGGCAGAATAGGCTTTAATGAACTTTCCAGCCCAAGTCTTTTTCGTTGCCTTCTCCATAAGTTTAAATACTTGTCCAAATTTCCCCCTAAAACAAATTAAGGTTAAATAATGTTTTGTGAGTATAACACGGAGAATATCTTGAATGAAAACCATAAACATTTGACCTACTGCAGCCAGAACAGAAGGCTGCAACACTACATCTCGACGTTTAAGTCAAATACTTGCTTTAAATAGATAAACACATTGCTGTCCAACACACTGTAAGCATCCCTACAACATATATACACAGTACACTACGTTTGGTCAGGGCCAGTCAAAAGTAGAACACCACAGGAATAGGGAGCCATTTGAGTTGCAAGTGTTGTTGATTTCTGGGTACTCACGTTCCAAGTCTCTCCTCCACATCATACAGATCCTTGACCTTCACATCTGTTCTAACGATGACATCCCTATAGTCTGGCTCTTTATCTGAACAGAAGCACAAGATGCTTGAGTCGTTATTACTGCTTAAAGTCACTGACAGAACACATTGCAAGTCCATAACAAAGTTTCATAATGAATGTTATAATGGAGGGTAAGTATGTACTTCATAGAAGGTTCTGCTAAACATATTTTGTTAAGGACAAAATTACATCTGAACGTATTGCTGACTCAGACATACCTTCTTCATCCTCAACCTCCTCCTTTTCTGATGGATAAAATTACAAAGTGTGTTGTTAGTCATTAGATTGAATTACAATTAGTACTTATTAGTATGAATCAAAGTCTGACAAAGGGATCAGGTTGTTACAAGTGAGTGTCATTATATTAGTTACCAATCAGGTGTGACACACCACAAAGTCCACTAGGGGGTGCTCACCCTCAACATCCTCCTCCAACATTGTGACAGCCTCTGACTCTGCACTGGGCTCCCCAACGCCGTAGATATTGACAGCCCGCACTCTGAACTTGTACTGACGTTGACCCAGCAGGTTCTGGACATTATAGGAGGTGCTGTTGCAGGAGGCCAATTCCTTCCACTCCTTGTCCACAGAGTTCCATATCTCCAGGTTGTATGACTGGACCGCGCTGCCACCATCGTAGGTGGGGCCGTACCATGACAGCGTGAGGGTGGACCGGCGGATGTCTGAGGCGGCAGGAACACGCGCAGGGGGATCAGGTTTGTCTGGAACACAAGGGGGTTGCAGAGTTACAAGGTTGTGTTCAGGGTCTGTGCCTGACAGCCTTTAAGGTGCCATATCAGGCCTTTTAACAAGCCTCCAAAAACATGGTTCTGATACTTGTTCCTGGGTGGCTCACAAACTGAACCCGATGTCCTCTACAATACACTACATTTGCCCAGAGCTTTAGGGGCCCTAATATAATATAATAAGTATTTTAATATATACTTCACTATTTTCAGTAGTGTTGTATAAAAACTATCAACGGGTAGTCAGTCAGTCACTCATTCAGCTGTCAAAAATAATTTAAAGAAAAAATTAATTTAAAGGAAATGCTGAATGCAAAAATAATTTAAAGGAAATGCTGAAGCACCCATAATTGGAGGAAGCTGTTTAGACCAGTGGATCTCCGTAAGCTACCCCCAAAAAAATACTTTCATTTTAATATTAAACATTTTATCTGAGCATTAAAATGTCATTATTTGAAATACTGATAATAATAATGACGTAATAGTATTTTCAAATAAAAATACTTTCAAATGGAATGATAGTATTTCACAACATTTACGCAATATAAATTATTTTGCGTGCATACAAATGCACATCCTAAAATGCAGAATTTCTATTGGCCAATAGAAGGTGTCGCTGTGATACGTGTTAAATTCTCTTCAAATAAGCAATGGCAGACAGGGGCAAGTGAAACCCGTCAGTCATTTCCTTGTTGGTTAAAATTTACACAGTTTATCCAATTTCTTTCTGGTAAGAAAACAAGCACTGAATTGTGCTAGGAAACATTGTGCCATCTAAACTGCAATTTACAATTTGTTTTTAGAGCATTCGTATGCTGATCGACCGAAAGGGAAAGTAAAAGAGGGAGTTGATTCGAACGCGTTATTTCTGTAATTCAGCAAACATCCACAAGGTGGGAGCTATTCAGTGATAATCACTCATGGGATTAGACAGATGACCACCAGATGACCACCCAGCCAGCTGCCAGACAAATGTGAAGTTTGTGGTTAACCACCTGATATCGATGGAGGACCGAACAGATCCAGAAAAGGTATAGAACCCTTCCATTCACTAGTGGCACGCAGCGGTGTTGTTCCCGTTTGACTATAGTGGCTGCTTTTTAACCACCGGGTCCATTCTTCAACAGCAGTTTTGCCATATAAAGTAATGGTGGCTCTCTATTATAGCCACAGCACAGGAGGCTGTATGTGAGGAAAGAGATTGCCACGAGACAGGCAGGCTCAACAGTGGGAGATCTGTATCATGCATTGTTGGTGTCAGATGATATGGCCCAGACAGTCAGCTTGGTCCAGTCCACATTAATCGCCCTGCTTTGTTTAGAGGGATGCCATGTTACCCAAGCTGTTACAAACATACCCCCCACTTAATCCTTAGTACCCCCCTGTAAAATAGCTAATGAATCCATGCCGAAGACCTCAGCTTGATTCCAAAAGCTTTTGCCGTGGGGACGAGTCAATGTCACTGCCAAGGGGGTCGGGGTTACTAATGACATGAAAAACCCTCCATACTAAACCTCTACACTCCATACATGCAGTCCAGGGACATAAACATAACGCAAGGATTGTATCCTACATCCCAAGCATCTACGTGGTGGGCTTTTACAAGGGTCTAACCACATCCTTGTGCCTCTCACAGTGAGCTATTAACAGTTCTCTGGGGGATGTTAACGGGTGCATTTATGTGGAGCGGCTTCATAACTCTTCATTCCCTGTCTGCGGCGTATTCTCCGAGTCAAACTGGATACACTCCACTGTGACAGAGGAGGCAAAGGGCTTCGTATTAAACCAACAGCTGGAGAGAAAGCACAACCTTAAAAGGCCATTGGAGATCCCTGCCGCGGCCTGTTAGTGTTTGGATCTGGAGAGCCGGCCCAGCCTGAGTGCCTTCCCTTCCTCAATAACATTCCCCAAAGCTACAGGTCCGCTCTTAATGATAGTGGATTGGTATCAGTAGCAGCTTAGGCTTTAAATCAAGGATTATACCATATGTTATGATCGTGTTATACAGGGAAATACTTCCTCCACTCTTAGTGGTGTTCTGAATCTCGACTAGAAAGGGGTGAGCAAATTTTGCCCCTTAGAGATTTTTCGGTGGAAAATCTGTTAGGGGTAAACAAAAACACAGGCCAGTTTTAAGCGTTTCAAGGCGATGTTGGAATTATAATGGACCTATACATTTTCAAATAGCTGCCCTTTTTTTATTACCTGCAAAATGCTTTTGACAAAGTAAAAAAAAAAAAAATCGGAGTGTCCACTTTGCTGAATTTGTCAGATGCAGCTCTTGACTGACTACGACTGGAATTCAACACGGCTTTTGAAATGGAGCATACCAACAATGGTAAGGTTGAGAGCAGCCTGTCTCAGGCCGTAGCTGTTTCGCAGTTCGAGGGTGTAGCAGCCACAGTGCTCCTGCTGGCTGTCAGCAATCGTCAATTTGCTGCTGGTCTCGGAGGTCACAATTGTTAGATCACCTTGAACCTCTTGGATCTGTTGAAAAGACAGTCACAGCACCAGAAAGAACATGGGTGAGTTAAAAAGTGTTGAGGTGCACAATGAGGAGAAATCATCCTTGAATTCCTATAGTTATTAAGTATCAAGTTTTATTTATATGATTAGGAAAGAACTTATATTAAGTCTACATACAGTAATATCTTATATTAAAATATTCGGCACTGGAAAGGAATACAGACTGGTCCTTACTGGTTTGCGAAACTTGAGCCAGGTGCAGTTGATTGGCTGAGCTCCTCCAAACTTGCAGAGAATTTCCACCTTCTCTCCTGCCAGAATCTTCATGTCATCAGGGAACTGAACAATCTGGGGGGGCATAGCTAGACGACACAAGGACACGCACGCACGGACATGCACACACACGCACACGCGCACAAATACACGCACAAACACATGTGCACACACACGCACACAAACCCACGCACACAAACACACGCACACAAACACACGCACACAAACACTTCAGTCTGGAACATCTCCATCCATATTTCGAACCAACCTCGGCGGACAACCAGCACTCCACTACTCGTCTTGCTCCCCCAGCCCACAGTGTGGTCATTAATCTGGGGGCTGAGACGGTTTGACAGCCCCCTGACTTTCTGCCTCGCCCATATCATCACCTTGCTAACACCTTAAAGCTCCTCCTGGTGAACAACAGCTGCTACCCAAGTTCTTGGTTTTAGATGGAGGTTTGGCTTTCACATCCACACAGTGAGGACGAGGATCTCCCATTACTGTCAGAGGCACGCCCAGACGGCTGCCAAAGCAGGGAGTTGAACTGCCAGCTTCAGTTAGGGCAGCAGGACACAGCCAGGGTCTGACACAAAGATTATCCCTTCTGGGCTCCCTGATCTAAGTATCACGGTTGTTGAATGGGAGCACAGGAAACAGGTTCATCTACACTCTGCAGATGACGCTGTGAGACTCGTTCTCTTTTGAGTTCGTACAGTCCAGGACTTCATCATGCTCCCCAAAGCAGTACTGCAGAGAATTCTACATCTGGGATAATTTCGAGTGTGGATCAGGAAATTCTCTCCACGAGGCGGGTTCATCAAATACTTACACTTAGTTCAACGGTCGTCAGTGCTATTGGTCCCCTGCAGGTAGGAATGTGAGACCAAATATCAGCAGCAATGTCTCATTCAGTGAGCTTCTATGATGGTGGTAGTGTGTTCAGATTTCTATCACCTGAAGCATGAACCATGTGCACGTTTGGCAAGGATGGTTTGCAATGTAGGGTGGTTGAGAGGTCTAAGTTGCTGCCACCAGTAAAGATTAACTCCTACAGAGTGGTTTTCAATCCAGCACACCGCTATGTCAGTAAAAGCTCTCCTCTAGCTCTTTCCCGACTTTTCTGTCTAATGAAGCATAAAAATGATAGACAACGTAGTCAAGAATACAAAACAAAAACGCACGTGTTTTCAACTTGCGTGCAAGATGCATCAGGTGACTGAAATCTGAATCGAATGACATTTTGCTGTTGGAAATAATGTCTCACATTGTCGCCTGCAAAAGGACCGACCGGACATCTGATTAAAATGACTGAATTCACCGTTTCGGCTCGTAGAGAAAATCCCTTAATGCAAATCCTGAATTATTCCAGATGAGTCAGGATACAGTAATTCCATGTCAGGTCTTTATGTATAGGCTAGTAGTGCTGATATAGAATCACTTCTGTCTTTTCAAACGTAATGAACAGGGTAAACATGACCTCAGGGAAGTAGGTTCAAGACCAGTACTCATAGTCTGAAACATCCCTGGGTTACATTTTTGAGGGTAAAAAGCTACAGCATTTCTTACCCTGTTTAGGAGGTGTCTTGGTATTTGGTTTCTTTATCCTTGCCTCACCTGGAAAAAATAAGATTGAAGTTTAAAATTGGGAAATACAAGGAACCAATTAGGAGCTTTGATACAAATCCTGTGTGTGAATCTTCAATGCAGTTGTTCAACTGAAATGAACATATTGATCCAAAAAGAGAGAATCGGCAAATCGTAAGCATGCAATTGTGCATACATTGAATGATATCAGACAGTTTGGTGAGCGACAAGATCAGGGAGGATTAGCAAAGCTGTTCATATTGTTCATTCTTGTTCATTACCCCAACATAATCAGTCAAATTAGGCCTGCACTGATTTCACTGGAATCCCTGTTACGAGTTGTTACTTTTGACAATCAGGCTGATTGGTCAAAACGTGGATAAAGATTGCAGTTGTGCGGCTCATTTACCACAAGTTGGAAACACCTGTTCAGTTTGAGATCCAACCTCTGACAGCACACATGCTGTGGGGAGTACAACACATTAGTAATTCACAGTCATTGTTTAATACATTTGTCTGTAGTCCTACATCATTATAGTAAATGATCTATAAAACATTAAGTCAACGTAGACCTACCGCTAGTTCCCAGGACAGTATATGGGAAAAACTGTGTGTGATCAGTGAAAATTAGGGAGGGAACTATTCTCTTGTCCCTGGAGAAAGAAGGACTACCTCTGTGCTTATGTCCTTTGGTATTTGCCTTTTTTGGTAATGCTAAAAATAGTTCCAAACTATACCAGGAAATAGCTCTTGGCACTATTTAGTTTAACATTTGATTGCTGTCAGGAAACAATGTGCCAGTAAAACTAACTAATGCACAGACAGTGAAGAACAACACTGAGAATACTAACCAATTACAGTTTAAGCACATCGCTCTCAAAGTAACTTTTCTTTTGCTCTTTTTGTTTGCATGAGAGCTCTTCTTCTCCTACTCCTATCCTCTCACTGGAAAGAGAAACATCCCTTTTCCAACACAAAGCTATTTTTACCCACCATACCAAATAATCAGGGAACTAAACTTAAATATTTCAAGTTGATAAGTATAAGTATAATACAGCCAAATAAACATCTACCATTGCTTTTTCAGTTTGAGAATACACATTGTCATCACAAAACATAATTTTTGCTGTGTCGAATACAAGGAAAAGCCAACAAACAAGCTTTAACAACTTGAAATGGTACAACAGAAATGGTACACTGTGTTAAGATGGGAAACACACAATCATCTTTGAAAAGTTTCGTAAACAAGTAGGGAACTTGAGAACAACAAATGCTTCATTGGTCCTGTTGTAAAGTTTTTACATGCCACAGGTCAGCTGGACCTTTAACTAAACTACTGCTTTGAGTCTTCAAGTACTTTGAGGAAAAACAACCGAATAATTGTTTATACTCAGTCATAATACTGCTGGGCTTTGAGGCAGCGTAAAAGCTAGATAATTCAGCCATCTAAAGTTCAACTATTTGGTATATTCTTAAAAATAATGACAGCAATTTGACAAAAGGCCTAGTGGAAGACATTTATCAGAGATTGGGACATGCAACAAATCTTGGAGCACTGGAGAAATGGAACAGCTGTTTAAGGTAAGAATCGACTCTGGTAGCAAATGGATTACTCCAGCACCATAAAAATGATACATTGTGTAGTGTCCCACAAGAACATCTGCACCAGAAGCTCTCAAACCTAGAACAGCCTTGAGGCCTTTGTCATTTGTGACAAAACCATTAGTCACTCACAACCCAGTCTTGATCTACAGCCCAGAAGGACCTGGCCTCTATTCAGTGAAGGGAGAAGTAACTTGTGGATGCGGATCTTGGTTGTTTTGCATTTTCTCCACTAGGGGGAGGGGTGGTTTATCCTAGATCTATACACAGAGTAAACTTTACCCTTGGAGACCTCTACCTAAGAGTGGATCCCCTACCAATGCAAAACACTGCTCTGCATTAACTTCCTCTTACTTTCAATAGAAATCAACTCAACTATATGTCAATTAAACTGAAAACCTCTCGCGGACCAGCAGAACATGTAACAGAGAATCGCCAGCACTTCACAGGACATTAGGGTCAATGGTTTCTGGTCCATATAGTCCAGGGCGGTGAGATGAAGAGCAGTTGTATCATGTCACGCAGTCTGAGACATTTAAAAGCTGACAAGACGAACATCGACTTGACCCTTTCCCGGGGTCCGTTCACCCCTTGTTTGGTTCCTTTTCAAAGGCTTTAAGACCGTCACTTCAATCTAGCGCTTTGTTTGGACTATGCGGAGCCAGTGCAAAGGCCTGAGTCACAATTATGTCTTAAACACACAGCATCTGGGAAACGGCAGCGTCCAAAACCACCAAATTCCCAGATGAGCATTCTGTCTGTCATAACAGAGAGGACACTGCACCTCACTTCGCAAGCGTTGTTAAAAGCTGTCAGAAGCACTAGAGGCCCGGGTGAAAGCAGTTTGATCTATGAACTGTAGGATGCAGGCAACCTCGTTGACATTCCGTACTGTGCTCCGGGAGAGGAGAAAGATGGAGAGGAGAAAGATGGAGAGGAGAAAGATGGAGAGGAGAAAGATGGAGAGGAGAAAGATGGAGAGGAGAAAGATGGAGAGGAGAAAGATGGAGAGGAGAAAGATGGAGAGGAGAAAGATGGAGAGGAGAAAGATGGAGAGGTGAAAGATGGAGAGGAGAAAGATGGAGAGGAGAAAGATGGAGAGGAGAAAGATGGAGAGGAGAAAGATGGAGAGGAGAAAGATGGAGAGGAGAAAGATGGAGAGGAGTGTAGGTCAGAGTAGGAGAGCTTCCAGGAGAGGACAGGTTTAACGTCCAGATGGGACAGTGCAATCTGAGCTCCACAGGACCCTGCAATGCTGGACTGTGGCCCCAGGCCGAAGTTAAATAAATGTGAAGGGGTTAGAGTTTTCCAGCCGGTTTGAAAAAGCTGCTTGTTTTCACAGCACTACACCACCATTTCCCATGGTTCACCACGCTCTGTGACTGGAGGTAGATATACGACAAGCACAAACAACAGGGATGGCCTTAGGAAAACCATGACATGAAATGACAATTAATCAGGATGAGTTGCTGAGATTGAAAATCTGAATCAAACTGAACGTAACATTTACGTAGAAAAAGCCATTGCAGGGTTTAGTAAGTAATCTCTTGGTAATTTTCTGTGCAAAGTGGTGAATCAGCATTACACAGCTACTTTACATAATGCAGCAAGGCTTGCTTTCTACTACCTTTGAAAATAACCAATATCACTGTAAATACCAAACAACCGTATCCTAATCAAGGTTATTATATGCTTCAAATGACTTGATCCATATCCTAGGGTAACACTGATGTGAATTAATCACTTCCAAAGCTCTGGATTTTAAACACATATTTACTTCTTTTGAAATCTCTCCTACTTGGGAATTCATCGACATAAAAATAGAATAGCCTTGACTAGTCATCAGCGGCTCTCATGTCAGGTCTCAGCCTCATGCTTTTATTAAAACTCACTTCCTGCTCTGTCTTTTAGAGCTTGTTCGGATCATGCCACATTCCAGAAGGACAAAAGCGTATCCCAAAGCTGGCAGATTTTCTGCAGAACCTCAGAGTATTGGAAAAAGAGTCCAGAGTGTGTGTGCGCATCTGGCTGTATCAAGAAAGGGCTGAAGAGCAGGCAGACAAGAGCCTTACAAGGAAGTCTGGGAGAGGAGGATGAGTGAGCCAGGCAGCCATGCAAAGGGTCTTTCTTTCTCTCCCTCCCCTTTCTCTCTCGCCCTTTCCAGCTTGTGTCCCGGGCTTAAAGACAAACAGCAGTCAATTAGCACAGTCAAACATCACAGAGGAGAGGGTGTCCTAATGACCTCTGACCCCTGGAAGGAACCTTTCAGACTGGAGGGATAAATGGACATGTTTCATGCCTAGCGCCTGAGTGAGCCTGATCCAAAGCCTTTTATGTCAAGTCAACCCTGCGTTCTTCATCCAGGAGGAGGACTGGGCTAATTCCTACATCATTAAATCATATGGAAAAGAATGTGCAGGCGTACAGCACACAACTCCGCAGAACCCCTACCTAAACGTGTTTCTCCAGACAACCATTTAGACAAGAATATCTCCCTAATCTTTGTCAACATATTTTTTCTATTAGCATAAATCTAACGTACGGTACAGACACCACTTGGATAGCAGGTTCATAACAGGTCAATAACTGGTAAATTTCCATGTTATTTCAAAGCTAGCGCAATTGTTCTCGACAAACTGCAAGCTGAAGACTCACAGGAGAGAGTGGACAGATTTAATGAGCGAGTTAGATTTGAACCGTTGGAGCAATATTTTCTTTTTGTTCACATGCGGCTAGCTATAAAGGGTCCCAGCTCGCCATCAGAGGCAGGCCGGGAGGCTGCAGCAGTGGGAAAGACCGAGTGATCCCACGCCACTCCTTTTTGGGAAATAAGGAAGCGCATATTTTGGAAACTCACTCTCAGAGGTAGGGGTGGATGGCTTCTTGCTCTTCTTGTCAGCTGCTGTTGAGTTGGTATCTGTAGGATCTACGGACGTGGAAAACAAAAATTACTCATTCCAGTGCATTCTTATTTCCCTTTCTCTCCTATCTGCTGAAACTCATACAGTAACAAGCTATTAGTGAATGTTTAGCCCGATAAAACTGAACATTGGATCTTACTGTGCTTTACACAAGTGGAGCATTTAACTAAAATACAATTATTCCCAGTAGACAATTTTTAGTGGACTACATCATCCAGACACTGTAATCCACCTTGGCCTCTTTAAAAATGCATTTGATCTCGATTCATTTAGCTGAATAACATTTCATCTCCCAGTTTTGCGTCGACATCACCAGTAGTGGTATATTAAGAGTTCACCTTATGAACTGCGAAGGTTCAACTTGTGCAATCTGCTTGAATCTTAAACTGGTATTGAACAGTGCGTGCCTGCCTGGTGTTTTGACCCAGGCCTGTTAGTGGGGGCTTGGGGAATGGACGTGCAGTGTGGGCCTGGAAAAGGAACTCCAGCTCGGCTAATCTGTCTGCTGTAATTGCAGGAAGTGCCTGGTCTGAGGCTCATGGGAGCGGGGCGCCGGAGGAGGTGCCCGGAACAACTTACCATCAACCAGCACCATGCAGGAACACTCTGCTTTACCGGCCGAGTTCTCCGCCCGGCACTTGTACTGGCCCTCATCCTCAGGCAGTGCCTTGTCGATGGTCAGGGAGCACTGGCCTCCTGCAGGAAAACACACACCTTAGAGAGGCGCCAGGACACACACAGATGAGCTTAGCTGAAGTAGCCCCCACTATGCACACACACGGATTTCGGCAAACTACTGTTACAAAAAAACAAGATAACTGCTATACTCTGATTCTGTTGAGTTGGGCATTTAAAACAATTACAAACGCGAAATCCCGAACACAGTTCAGGTTTTCTTACAATAAGCTGGTGAAATGAAAATATTTGTTTTCAAACACTTCCACATGGGATCTCAAATTGTCCTAACTTTTTTTTTAAGCTAGGCCACAGTGCCCCCCAGTACAAACAGACCTTACACTAGCTGAAGTGGCCCCCAGTACACACAGACCCTAGCTAGAGTGGCCCCCAGTACACACAGACTTTAGCTAAAATGGCCCCCCAGTACACACAGACCTTAGCTAGAGTGATCCCCAGTACACACAGAACTTAGCTAGAGTGATCCCCAGTACACACAGACCTTAGCAATAATGGCCCCCCAGTACACACAGACCTTAGCTAGAGTGGACCCCAGTACACACAGACCTCATCTAGAATGACCCCCCAGTACACACAGACCTTGGCTAGATTGGCGCCTGAACATGAAAGACCTCCAGCATACAAATGGCCAACACATTGTCTCCCAGTACACACTTAAGGGTCGGCACGTTGGAGTTTCACTTACTCAAACAAGACTTTGAGGCAGATCTGCCCTGAAGGCAGAAATAAATCTAATTCATAGACGCAGGACATTGAAACAGGCTGAATGCCCCAAGTAGACATTTTACCATGGTTACTGCTAAGTGCCTGCCCTTCAACCTGACCACAACCATTAACCCTACCTTACCGTTAGAGAATTAAACTTGAGTAATTTCAGACTTTTAGAATTTTAGTTCCGCTCCTTTCCACTTAGTCACCTAATTACTTTGAACTCTGTCTTCACTGCATATCTGCCTCCAGGAGAGTTTTGAGAAAGTCAAACACCCAACACCTAAAAGCACCACTCCTGTACACTCCTAGGCAACATTTGTAACAGTGGGCCCCAGTATATACACACCACAGACGCACGGAAACACACAACCTTACGCAGTGAGGCCATCCATGAGAACATACTAACACACTCCATTAGTCACAGTGCGAGACAAGTAAATGACAACGGCAAACTTCTATCTCAGAGCCTAAAGCCATCCATTGAGAGCATGACACTGTGACACTAATATCTGAGTAAACAAAACATGGATTGTCATTACCGGTGGCCCTGACATGGCTGTGTGACAGCAGGGATCTGGGGATGATTTGCCCCTCACACTGGGCCCACGGTGGCATTCAGCTGCACTCTGACTGGGAGGCAACTCACTGTCGTCGTCTTCTGACGTGAGCACAAGGACAAACCTAAACTATGTACTAACTGTCATCCGCCACGCAGATGCCCTCCTACTGTGCTGGTGTACATAACGGGGCAGGAGGGGCAGGACTCAAGCCATTGGAGAAGGTTCCACGGCTCATCCACACATCATGCTGCCTGAAATAACAGAGCAGGGATTATGGATATCTGCCTTTCAAATGAAACCTTATACCTATGGGCTTTGGTCAAAAGTAGTGCACTATTTCGAGAATAGGGTGCCTTCTGGACCATGCATGATGTCTGTCTGTGTCAGGGAGCCCCAGGAGCCCAGAAACAGGGAATCCTTTTGCTATTCTTATCTCTACTGATCTATATTCTATTTATACCCTGTTTTAAATATGTGTGGGGGGGGGGCGTTTTACAAGGAAACGATGACAAAATAAATCAATGCTATGACAACATTGACTCCCTTATGTAAAGGTCTACACTCCCATCATATCCCATAACAAATCCCTTTAGCATGAGGGGAAAAGACTCATACACAAACAGACACAGACAGACTGACACAGAGTGAAAGACAGACACACATGCAGACTGACAGCTAAAATGACACGCAGAGAGACACGCAGAGAGACACGCAGAGAGACACGCAGAGAGACGCAGAGAGACAGACAGACAGACACACAGACAGACAGACACACAGACAGACAGACAGACACACACACTGACAGACACACTGACAGACGGGGCCAGAAGAAATACAGATGGACAACTTCTAATACAAAAACCCAGTCCTCCACAGCACTATACAATAATGAAAAGCGAGTCCCAAATGGGCACCCCCTGGTCAAAAGTCCACCAGAAAGGGAACAGGGTACCATTTGCGTTACACCAGGGCTGGTGTCTCAGTGGGCTGCATATTTACCATCGTTGGAAATCTTGATGAACTTTGAGGGTTTGATGACCTTCCCATCTAACGTCCAGGTTATAGTTGCTGGGGGGTCACTGGTCACCTGACACTGTAGCCTCAGACGAGCCCCGTCCACCACCCTCACATCGCTCAGCTTCTGACTAAACGAAGGCTCCTTTCCAATGTTGTTACACTTCTTGTCTATAATCCCACCATCCACGCAGTTGACCGCATTCTTCTCCTTGTCCTTCTTGTCAGGGGAAGGACCGAGGGCTTTAGGTGTTGCTGCAGGGCCTGAAGCAGGACTCTCCCCATTCTTCTCCAGGATTGTCTGCTTCTTCTTGTTGGCCAGAACCGATTTGAAATCTGCAGGCTCTGCTTTCTCAGCGGAAGCAGCTCCTGGTTTCGGGGGGGTGACAACGGCGCCCCCCTTCTTCCCAAGGACGGCTCGGAAGTCCACTTGCGCGGGAGTGCTGACCTTCCGCTCATCTATGGACAGGGTCTTCGGCTTGACCCCTTTGAGCTGGCCCCTGAAGTCCATCTGTTCCGCCATGATCTCCTTCAGGTCCTCCTCGGAGACACTTTTGGTGGTGACTTTCCTGCCCAGCACCGTGCGGAAGTCGCGCTGCTCAGCCTCCAGCAGACGGATCTGGTCCTCGCGGTGCTCTTTGGTCTCCACACGCCTCTTCAGGAGTCCCCGGGCTGCGCTGGGCTCCTCGGAATCCTCGGGCTC
>JACXGI010000310.1:122635-152802 GCA_016801175.1 Esox masquinongy
GGGCACCACAACTCAAATGGTGTTACATCACAGATGACTTCAGTAGCCTTATAAGGCCATGCACCCTGAACACAGCGAATGCCCTGGCTTTGAACAATGGCACAGCTGGATGAGGTGCTGTAAACAATTTGTTTGGTTATTTGGGGATTAGGATGACTTGAAACCAGGGGCTGGACAGGGGGGACTGGAGGAGGTAAAAATAGCCCAGGCTGAGGGGCCTTGACAATGATGCGGTAGGCTAGCTAGCTACATACGCTTGCTGGTCTCCACAGGAAACTGCGGCACCTTCGCTGACCAGCAAATTGGCAACACAACTGCAGTCGCCTACTTTGTTCCTAAAAGAAAGGAGAAAGTATGACAAGGGTGATGGAATTCTGAGTTTGGAGTGTTTCAATTTAACTGGCTCTTGCATGTACAGTAAAACTGACATTTTTAAAACTGATATCATCAAGATAAGGCCCGGTCACATCAGTGACCTTTAAAACTTTTATAACTCCGGTTTTCAGCATATTCAATCCAGTTTTCTGGAGAAATGGAAAGTGAAATGATTTCTGCTTTAAGGTATTTTAGCATAACACAACATGGAATTAAAGTTCTATACAATGCCAGAAGCAGACAAAGATTAATGAGCATGAGGAGAGGTCATGTGAAGGAATCAAATCCCCATAGAAATTGCTTAACAAGTTAAATAAAAAAACACCTTCTCACAATGTGAAATGAATGTATTATGTTATGTCTTATATATGTCATATTATGCTTGTATCTAACGACTGTTTTATACATTAGTTGTCGTCTTTATAATGTATAAGCAACTACTGGTATAAGCAATGTAATACAAACAGTCTAGGCCTGCCTAAAGTTCTTGAAAGAGCAGCCAAGAAAGCGAAGGAAAAAATATATTTAAGCAGCAGCAAGGCATAAAAAAATAGACTGTACAACACAGAAGTACATTCCAAAACAAAAACCAGCATGTAGTTAAGTGCACCTGTGTGAAAGACAGTAGCAAAGGCAAACAATCTCACAGACCACTTTTCTAGGCTTAGTTGCATCAATTCTCATGTCTTGGTAGTCTAACACCAAGGCAGCACAACTTGTCCATAAACTCTTAGAATTTCAAAAGAACCATTTAGTTCTTTGGTTTGTCACAAAAGGAACATTTTTGGCCTTATTACCCATTTAAATGTAATTCTATTCTGAAGTTAGGATATTCCATAAGTTGAATTCTTAAATCACCTGCATCGTAGATTCAGAATTATTACTTAAATCCTTTAAAATGGAACAACGATCACAGTAACTGGTGGAATAAAACCAACTATAAATCCAATTGGATATTGGATTAGTTTAGGTAATAATATTAATATCTCTTTAGAAAACTGTATTTTATCTTTGTGAAACATGAGGTTAATTAACCTATTAGTGTACACACATTAAAACAATTAAGAGAAACAACCTGTTATAGAGAATGCTGCAAAATAATGTGGTTGTGCACAATTACAGCCTTCCAAAAAAAGAATCTTCCTTCCCATTCCAAAGAATCATTGATGAAACTCTTCATTAGGGATCTTTGGATGCAAAATAATTTCAGTAAAACCTTTCACTTTACAAAGAACTAGCATATCCAAAAAAGAGTTATTCTAAACAAAAGGTTTCTTGAGTGAACTCTATCCTTCCATAAAACAACATTTTAGACTTTAAGCTCAATTAAGCTTGGTGTAAGTTGTGAAAAGAGATCACACTTAATGGGCAAGCTTTTTTTTTCCAAAATTGTTATTAATTGTATTATATCTACAGACAACACCCATATATACTTACATACATACATGCAGATATATTTGTTACTCAATGTACCCCATTGTCCCAAACCCTTAACTGCATTTTGCTGTAAACTACAATGTTATTGTATTTGAACATAAACAGCTTCTTCCCCAGACACTAAAAAAGTGAGTCACATTGTCTAGTTTGTCTCCTAAATACTGTCCTACTTTTAAACTCGGCCTGTAAGGGTTTTGTCAAAAGTAGTGCACTACATAAGGATTACTGGGCCACTAGGGAAGCAGGAGCCTACCTCAGACTGATCTCGTAGTCCCCAGCGTGTTGGGTACGGACTCGTCGGATGAGCAGGGACACCACGTCCTCCTTCTGGAGGATCTCATAGTCCAGTCCAGTGGATATCACTTGGCCCTGTTTCTTCCAGGTCCACTGGGGAAAAGGGTCCCCAGCGATGGCACAGGACAACAAGATGTTCTGTCCCAGGAAGGCAGTGATGGACTTGGGCTTGGTGATAAACCAGGGTTGCACCCCGTCCTGGGGCTCTGGAACACACAGACAGCTAGTTTAGTGGTGCATGAACCTGGTGACGCTACAGAATGCACAGGTTCTCCAGTATATTGTGGCTGAACGATTCCTATTTAGTCTGCTTATTCCCTACACAGATTCACAGGTTTTAGGGATATTTCAAATGGGATTTCTAAGAAACCTGGAAATACTGTGATTCTTACCTAGTGCTTATAACTATATCTGCTTAAGAAGTTTCAATTGTTGCCTGCTAGAGATGTTTCACCTGATATACTGAGCCAAAGCAAGTTGAGTTAGCTTGGCTAATAGCTAGCTTACCTTGTACAGTGAGTGAGGCCTCGGTGCGAACCTCTCCAACTTCATTCCACACCTCGCATGTGTATTTCCCAGTGTCCTCTGGGAAGACTTCCTGGATGAACAGACTATATTGGTTCCCCTTCTGCTCAAAATGGAAGTCCTCCGACTCCTGGATCTCCTTCCCATTGTGGAGCCACACAACCTCTGGATGAGGATTCCCTATGACAGTGACATTTTACACGAGGTATGACAGAAATTCAGGCTTTTATTTTGTTCACCTTTCTCCAAATGCTAACATTTTAGTATTTTTGTGCAAAAACCAAAGAAAGGTTTTATCCCAGAAAAAAAAGACTGAACCCAAATTAGCGCAATTTATCTATAAATGTATTGTGTAGCAAATACTTTAAGATGTTTTCACACACATGCGCGCACACACACACACACACGCACACGCACACACAGGAAGTGGGAAGTTGAAGATTATGTAATAATAATAAACGATAATACTCTGAGTCAACCAATCTCTAGGGGGCCTGAGCAGGAAATACCAGTGTCTAAAACAAACAGTCACTGAAAACAGAGAATAGCAAACCAAGAGTCTTCCAATCTCTTCTTTAATGAGAATAAAAGCCAGAATGAGACACTGACAGGGTTGGACTGTGACACACTACCACAACATGATTTTTCGACAAACAACAAAAAAAAGTGGTTCTCATTGGACTAGTCCATTGAGTCCATCCCTGTTTCAGATCACTGTTTCCCATTCGGTAACTAATAAACATAAGAGAGGAAAACTACTCTTACCAGTCACCTCCACGGTCATGATGACTTGGCTACCGTCCATGACTTTCAGATCCTTCAGACCTCGAAAAAATACAGGGGCTGATGGCTTCGATGGCTTCTTGGAGTCAGATGCGTTCTGAGGGTCTGACCTCTTCACACTTTTCTTAGCTGAAATAGAACAGCAACAATTCCGGAGTTACTTTGTACAGGACATGAGTAATTCACTGAACAACACACCGTCGCCAACAGAACCAACAAGCTTTCCCCCAATTACCGTCATATAAATAAATAGTTCTAGATTCCTGGAATATTATGGGTTAGGGACTGGAGCAAACTTCGTAAAGAGAGACTATGGGCCCTGGTCAAAAGCAGTGCTCTGTTTAGGAAGGCTTCTAGATGGGACGCAAGCGTCGCGAACCAGAAACGCACTGAGACACACTGATGTTAACAAAACCGTGCATTTCTTGGGAGTCTGCACGCACGTACAGATCAAGAGAACCTTGTAGGAGAAGGTACTCGGCAGCATTCAGCTGTCTGGCAGGCTACAGCAGGACATCTGAAACCTACAGTACAGAAGAAACCATGCCAAAGACTGTGGAAAAGTAAGTGTGTTCTCAGTGAAAGAGGCAGGCAAACATACAGGTGCTACAACACCTCCAGGGTACAGCTGATTCACAGTTGGACTTTCATCTGGAAATGTTTCCACAGCACAAAGCGAAGCTCCAGTATGTCTGCGTCTGCAATAGCACCGGTTTGCCCATTAAGTCAGAGCAGTAGGTTTGGCCAGCATCCTTAGCACTACTTCAATTACAGTTCAATCACCTATTAGGCCCCTAGCTCTAAACACCACAACAGAGAGAAGACCTGGCTATGTTTTGATGTTCTTGGCAGACCAGAGGGGTGGATGTCCTGAGTCGGCAAACCCTGGGATAATCTCATTAAATCTGACCATAGCAGTTAGAGTGAGAGATCAGTGAAATGTCCCTGCCAAGGTAATTAAGTCCTGAGAATTAAAAAAATAAATAAAAATAATCACTTGACTCATGGTTACACTTGATTCCTTTAGTCATAATGGGGTGAAAGGTAATGCTTAGGATGAATGTAATCAGATAAAAATATGTATTATAACATTGCTATTCCTCTTGCAGAAAAGAAATTGCAAGAATTCTAAATAGGAACGACTGAGAGCGCGCATGAGGACAAACTGTTCTGAGCCAACAAAGGCACATTTTCACCAGGGACTTTTCTTTGTTGAGGGGGGCTTCCAGAAAGAGATGGAGAGAGAGCGGGAGTGAGAAAGAGAGCAAGAGAGATTGAGAGATTTTTGTCCCTCGCTCCTTGATTCATGCGCACCATATATGGTGTTTGGTTGTACGTAGAGTCAACCCCCCATCCCCGTCCCCCAGTTCATAAATCTAGTGGTCATAACCCTGTGGACATCAGGATCTGACAGACAGGGACGCTGGCTTGTCATAAACACAACTCACTGTCTGTATACATATCCAGCATACCAGAGGGAGATCCAAGGCATCTCCAGCATGTTTCCGTCCGCGCTTCTGCTGCTCAAACAGCCCCGCTTCCCAGTCGCCTCAGACTGTGACTCAAACAGCCCCGCTTCCCAGTCGCCTCAGACTGTGACTCAAACAGCCCCGCTTCTCAGTCGCCTCAGACTGTCACTCAAACTACATGTGACCTCAGCCCATTGGGCTCCAGCCAGCCCTGGTCAAAAGTAATGCACTATGTGGTGAATAGGGTGCCACTTAAGACTGAGAACTTTAAAAACAAAAGCAGACAACGAAGGAGGCACCTTGCATGGGGTCATCCTCACAGCCCAGTGATTGCCAGACGAACACGACTCTTTGTTCATAATACAGGATCTAGCCCCCATCAACACACTCGGCACATTCACCCCGCCTCTTAAGCCCATCTCCGACGACACAGATTACCATGGACGCTTACAGTGTGTGTCACATTGTACATGTATTATAATGCATTATGAAGGACTTCAAAAGAAGTTCTTAGAAAGAATCCTTTACCGCACATTAACTGTGCAGTCTTTCTCTGTACTAGCTCTTTCTGCTACTAAAGATGAATGAGTGTTATTAGTACTACATGTATGGACAAAATGGTTAGTGTAGTAGCAAGGGAAATGGGCAGTGTTTTCTTCTCCCTATGTCATGATTGGTCTGGGTTGCAATCTCAACTCATAGTTCAAGTCTGAGAAAATGATGGTATTTTATCTACCCCCTATATGGAACAAGAGCTGAACCTCTGCCACAAAAACCCTGTGCATGCTGAAAAAACAAGCACTCCGTCCCAAACAGCACCCAATTTCAGATAGTACACTACTTTTGACTTGGCTACATTCAGAAGAAGTGCACTATGTGGGGAATGCATAGCAATTTAGGATGCAGACAAATGCACGCTGGAACAGGGAGAGCAGATGTTTCTTTAAATGCAACATAGGAGGTCTGATAGACATTTTCTTATAGCACTGTTGCTTATCAAAGGGCTTGAAGACCTCTCAATAGAGATATCTCAAAAGGACAAATGCTCATTCTTCTGAGAAGATAAGCATGTATTCAAAATTCTAAATGTAGCCAAAATATTACTAGACTTAAAATAACCTAAGAATATGAGACATTATGATGTGTTTATACATCAACATAGTATTGTTTTCTCTGGGCCCAGGGTGGTCTCGTGGTCTGCAGACTGTGGGGTCATGTACTGCTGCTGTGTTCTTTTATGGTCCACTGCTCTTTCAGCAAAATATATCGGATCTTTCTCCATTTTGTCTATGAAATACAGCAGAAATTCATGTTTAAAACAAATTTATTATTATTATTATTTAAAAATGTTTAATACTGTGTACACATGCTTGATATGCATGTGTGTTTAGAGAAAAACTTGTTTATATAAAACATTTTAAATTGTAATCTGAATACTAAATAAAATGTGGAAAGTATTCCCTGGGCATGCCCTAACCTTTTATTTTAAAAACTACAGTGCTTTCAGGAATATGGGGACCTCAAAATAAGGACCACATTGTGTACAGCATTTCCATGCATATACTGTATATGCTCTATTCAGGGAGTCTATTACGACATATCTGATAAATCCATTGCACAAACATGTTTCATGTGTCTTATATTCTCAAATATTCCCGGGACAGAGAAACTCATTGTGGGCCAGATATACCAAGAGCAGGGTCTTCAACTTTCGGATCACAGTGAATGACAGCACATCAGCCGTAGCTGATACCAGATCTGAAGCACAAAGCTTGACGCACACGGCCCCCGTAGTGGCTCCCAGGCCCACCTTTGACGATAACTCTGGCAGTGCACACAGCTCTCCCATGACTGTTCTCAGCGACACATGTGTACTGGCCTTCATCTTCTGGCAGTGCACCACAGACTGAGAGCTGGGCTAGGCCATTCTCAAAGGAGGAGCGGGCATCCGGCACGGGCTTGTCTGAGGGGTGGGGGAGAGAGAAAGACGTGTCACACCTAAACAGAATCCTCTCCCGGCTAAAACAGTTTATCTTACACTTAGAACAGAGTACACTTCAATCCTGTAAAAGTAAAGGAAGGATGTGCTTACGTGGGGGGGCGGGGGTCATGCAAGACGTGTATTGTGGAAATCCATGTCATATAAAATCAAATCCATGTCGTAAAATCAAGAGCGTAATACAACTTCATTAAGATTAAATGAAAATGACTGTAAAAATCAAATACATATTTATATACGTTTGGCAAAGCTGAAAAAGACCACAGTTTTCGTTATAAAAAAAAAAAACCTCGGGCATAACTGATTTGAATGATGCGATGGTCCGAAGTGCTCCTGTATCAGATGTGTGTTAGTCTTTCCCTGCAGGCCTGTGTTTCCACAAACAGGTATAGTGGAGCTATACCTCCGTGTTAAACTCAACCCAGATGAGATGCGATGCTTTCTCACCGGCAAACGTAAAACGGCTCTGGCTCCTCATGCTGGACCACACAATCCCAAGAAGGGCATTCACTTTGAAAACCAGAGGAGCCTTTTTTTGTCAAGGCGGTAGGCATTTCATAATAAGCCTGCAGGAATCAGCATCTTGGAGAGAGAGTCCCCGATGTCTGCCTTTGGAGCACTAACACTGGCCAAGTCTGGCTGGGTGTAATATTTCAGAGGGGTTTCGGGAGGGAGCGATGCATGTTTTTCCTTTATATGGTTCCTAGGCCTCATATTTGTTTAATGGCTGTGGGTGTATTTTCCACCGGGAGGAACAGATGAGAAAAGAGGGCTGTGAATCGGTCGGCGCTGAGATCCCTTCTGGGAGTGGGGACTATTTCTCTTTCCTAAGGTAAGTGTGATGCCATTAACTGTCCATTCATCTTCAAGGGGCCAGAGGATAACATCAACAGTTCCAGCACAGCTCAGACTAGGAGCCCTAAGATAATTAGATTGGTGCAAACTATGCTGCAATCTCAACTTGACCAGGGACTGCATTATATGTTGCTGTTCGCAACGGAGAATATGTGAGACCCTTCTCTGAAACTTCAAACAAGTAAATTCTGTTTATGTAAAGATGGTATTTATATTTTAAAAGCTTTGCTGCATAGTTTTTTTCAATGAGGATAACTCAGAAACACATGAAGGAAAAAACAAACATAAACAATATCCTCAACCAACCCCATTATTTTACAAACAAGTTCAGGAGTCAAACCTTTCACTGGTTATAATGGTTGATAATACAGAGAACAGAATCCCTGGAGCCTTGGCTTTTAATCTAGGCTGGGGTGATACAGACAAAATCAAACACTTCAGATTTATTAAAATCCATCTTATAAAGATATAAAAGGATAAAAATGACTAACATAAATGACTAAATTCAATGCGTTGAAAACCACTTTAGGATGGTACAGACCAAATCCAATGCTTTAACAGATTATGATCCATCTTAATCAAATACAGAGATATAAAATAATGTAACTAATACTGGATAAATTCAGGGCTCAGCGCGGTAGAGGACACATCTAAGTCTTCAACAGATTATGACCCATATTAATCAAATATATAATGGAAAGGATAGAAATAACCTTAAAATAATAATACGAAAACACTGTTATCAATGTTTTGAGTTGAAATTCTAGTTGTTCAAGTTGTTATGCCCCGCTTTTATTTTGGAGTCATGCCCTTCAGGACAGATATTCATGAACCTTCAGCAGCAGAGCAGCCAGACCTGTGAAATGGTGGTCATCTGACAGGATGGCCTCACGCTGACAGAAAAGACAGTAACAGACACACTACAGTTACATCCCAAAGGGCACACTATTCCCTATAAAGTATGCTGCCTTTGACCTCGGCTCTCAGTGAACGATACAGTAAGTAGACTGCTGTTCAGGATGTACGCTATAAATTACACCTAATTATTACCAACGGGGACCCGTTCAAGAGGTTACAACTTCTCTTGTCATTCTTCAGTTTTGATTTAAAGAGTTGGGCCTGAGATGTGTGAAGCAAAGCCAAATGCTTCTTTGTTTTGGTTGCTAATGCCGTTTTGAACATACGAAAACGAAAGCGTTTGCTCTCATCCTCCTTCAAACGGCACTCATTGGAAAGACTACAGGGGGAAAAGTGTCAGTTGTTTCTCTGGGAAAGTAGAGGGCGATGATATGGAAGTAGCCTTATGTGGCTTTACCGAGATTATTAAATTCACATCATTGCCGTCACTGCTGAAATTGACCAATCACAATAAAAGGGCTCAGACTATGCTTTAAGAAACAATGTTGTACACTCAAACAGAAAACCGAAACGACCCCATTCGCCACAAAATGTTGTCAAAATACATGCATATACAGTTGCTAATGAGAAACATGCAATGAAAACAACAAAGCATACTGAAACCTTAAGCCGTAAAAAAAGGAATATTGTCTCCCTCTAGTGGGTAAAATGGAAAACTAGATAAGTGTCAACCGCTAGGGTTGCACATTTCTGATATCTTTCCCAAAATTCCAAGACGTTCCAGTCGGTATTAACAGCAGAGACTTCCAGAAAAACTACTGGTGAAGATACAGATGGTGGCAACCCCAGTTATTGCAGGGAGAGAAGGAATTGTAGGCTGCATCTCACCGTTTAAGAGCCAAGAAACGTTAGGGAGAGGCTTCCCTTGCACTGAACACTGCAGAAGGAAGTCCTGGCCTTCACTCACTGAACATTCCTTCAGGACAGTAATGAACGCAGGCGGTCTCCCCTCTGGCCTAGGGTCTGCATTGAAGGGGTTACACAGACAGGATAATAACATTTCATTTACATAATATTTATTACATCAGAGCCATACTGTACATTGAGGGAATGTCTTATAGAGGTAAATTTAGGCAAATGAGGTATTAGTCACGTCAGGTTTCTGCACACCAAAATATATACTAGTACACTACCCGTCATGCATTTCAGAATGCTGGAAACACCATCCAACCAATTCTTATACACCAACTTGGTGCTTTCAAATCTTAGATGGGGAGGGTGCAAGCCCACACTCCAGAACAAGTGTGGGAAATCAGCATGCTGAGTGTAACGCAAAAGATGACTTTTGTCTCTCTGTCCAGCAGAGGGCAGCGGTAAACAAAAGAACAGTTGCAGTCCTTTCTAAAGGACACACACTCCCCACAAACGGACCGCTGTCTCAAGCAAAACAAACTGAATCATTCATAGTTTTTGGCACAGTTCTGCCTAAATCTCTCCTTTTGCTACAAATTGAATCACTAGACTGGTAGGTTGTTCCATATTGTCCCAGCAAGTTAGTTTGTAATGAAATGGGTTTGTCATAAGAATTGTCATAAGAAACAGATATTGGGCCTCCCAAGTGGCAACTGGAGTGCCCTCTTTCGTAGCCATGAGGTGATCAGGTTCAAACCTTGACTGTGCCAATAGCTGAGGGGTAGCTGGCAAACCCTGTGAGAGAGGCAAAGCGCCTAAAAGCAGAGAAGCATCTTCAGTAGGGATTTCCTGGTCTTATCTTGGGGCACCTGCAAAGCTAACCAAGGTCGTCAGATAAGTGACAGAAGCCTTACATAAATTACTTGTTGGACAAGCAGTGTAAAAAAACTCAAGTGCTTGGCATGGAAGTTTATGAAGAAATGTTGCTCTCCCTTGGAACAGGGCTGTAGATACAATATGACAAAGTTGGGGACTGGAAAAAAAGGGGTACAAATAGTTTTACTTCACTACAGGTTAAATTACCATACCAATGGAAATCCACTGTCTTTTGTTTCCTATGACCAGGCTCATGATGCACATTTTGTCAACAAGGCCATGATTAGGTTATGGACTACGTCGACGGCTTGTACCTGTAAGGTACAATCCTGCTGAAAATGGACTTCACAAACCATCCGGCTGCAGGTTTTAAAGTTGACCTTTCTTAACATCCATCAACTCCATAAATGGCTCTTAAGCTTGCTACACAAGCCAACGAGTCATCTTTGGAGGAGACATCAGAAAACAGTTTCACTTTGATTATTATTGAATAAAAAACAGCTTTTATTTTGATACAGACGGCAGACAGCTTCTAAGGACCAATCCAAAAGCAACACTGTCTCGTTATAGTTGAACTCAGACCAAGTCAGCATTGTGGCTCAGGAATGATCAAAAACCTGATGTGCTCACTTAGCCCTACTTCATCATTACCATGTTTTGATTGAGAGAGCCAGGGGAAAGGAATGAAACGCTTATTTATCCAAAGAAAGAACTGGAGATTGTGGAGATTGTATTCTTAAGTCTAAACTATTGGGCTTTTAACTGTAGACCAGTTCACTGTAATAAATTAATGTAATAAATAATCTGGCCAGCAAAGGATTTTCTGCCACATTGCTTGCATTATACAGAACCCTAACAGCAAGAAGATCACACATTCTCACGTGGCCTTATTTTCAGTCTTTCTGTGATTGTAATTGATGTCCCAAATAGTTTTTTTATACTGTATCTTGTTTTCTTCGGTTGTCACATTATGTAGACTTACGATTGATTTATTATAAGTTATTATAAAAATGTGTCTGAGGATAATACGTGCCTATAGACATGTTGATCTCTGATTTTACTAGTCTAAATATGCCAGTGTCCAATTTGTGTGTGCCAGAAATGATAGGTCAATGCCGAAGTGACTATCCAGCAAAGTTAGAGATTATTCAGAATGATGTTCTGGTGTAATGTAAGTTGTGGTTTGGAGTGTTTTATAACATGCTTAGTCACATTTCATGATGCATTGTTGTCTATTGTAATGATGAGTCAACAAAAAATGACAACCGGTTTTCTTTGTAACAAAAAATGTAATTATAAATAAATGGCTCGGGATATCAATTACAAGCACAAAACGACTGAAAATAACATTTTTTAAAAAACCTTTAAATCAAAGTAAAAAAGTCATTTTGGTTTTCAATTTATTTTTCATTCAATAAAAGCAATTTTGACTTGGATTCTGTCATATTTAGTGTAAAACCACTACACTCCCCTTCTCCTTTATTTCCTGCCAGAGTCTGTACAATAAATCAGAGTCCCAAATTGCACTATATTGGATATATAATCCATTCTTTTGACCAATGACCAAGACATTTGGGAAGCACACTAAGCACTTACTCCTGACGTTGAGGTTCCAAGTTGAAGACATCTTCCCAGTGCTGGTAGTCATTGTGCATTCATATGTCCCACTGTCCCTCTTGTGGACATTGTCCACTGTAAGGATGTGTATGTTGCCATCCTGCTGGAAGCTCAGCCCTGCTCTGGGTCTCAATGGGAGGCCATCTTTAAACCAGCTCAGGACAGGCATTGGGGAACCTGAGACTGGAATAACACACATCACTAGCCAATCTGATGGTTCCATATGCATGGTTTAATATGCATTAATAAAGTAGCTATAACCAATTATTGAACACTGTCCAAATTGTTGGTTAAAACGTGGTCAAAATAACCTATCTTGGGAATGTGATGAGGCAGGCAGGGAGGGGGGCGTTAAAAGGGGGTAACGGAAATTGGGGTAACATTAACAATGCTTTAATATTATGACTTGTAAAACATTTTCTCTGAATAGAAATACATCATACAGTGGTCTTGGGTCATCCACCTGCCTAAGCACCACTCCAACATGGGTTTAAATCCCAGCCACTGTTATTTCAGGAAAAATTATATACAACCCAGTTTCCAAAAAGTTAGGACGCAGTGCAAAGAAAAACAGAATGCAATGATGTGCAAATCATTTAAACCCTAAAATAGTACAAAGGCAACATATCAAATGTTATAACTGAAAAATGTTAAAATACATGCCCACTTTGACTTTGATGCCAGTAACACGTTTCAAAAAAGCTGGGACAGGCAACAAAACACTGGAAAAGTTGTGCAACAATTTAAGAATAATGTTTCTCAATGTAAACTGTTTATAAATGTAAAAGAGTTTGGAGATCTCATCATCTACAGTACATAATATAATTAAAAGACTCAGAGAATCCAGAGAAATCTCTGTACGCAAGGGATAAGGCCAAAAACCAATATTGGATGGCTGTGCTCTTCGGGCCCTCAGATGGCACTGCATTAAAAACAGACACAATTCTGTTTTTAATGCAGTGCCGTAGTGGACATCACTGCATGGGCTCAGGAACACTTCCGAAAACCATTGTCTGTGAACACAGTACGTCGCTCCATCCACAAATGCAAGTTACAACTCTACCATGCAAAGAAGAAAACATTTATAAACAAGATCCAGAAACGCTGCCGTCGCTCATTTAAGATGGACTGAGGTGAAGTGGAAAATTTATCCTGTGGTCTAACAAATCAAAATTTTAAATTATTTTTGGGAATCATGATGCCGCATCCTCCGGACTAAAGAGGAGAGGGACCATCCGGCTTGTCATCAGCGCACAGTTCAAAAGCCAGCGTCCATGATGGTTTGGGGGTGCATTAGTGCGCATGGAATGGGTGACTTGCAGATCTGGGAAGGCACCATTAATACTGAACAATATATAGAGGTTTTGGAGCAACATATGCTGCCATCCAGACAGCGTCTTTTTCAGGGAAGGCCTTGCTTATTTCAGTAAGACAATGCCAAACCACATTCTGCATGTATTAAAACAGCATGGCTCCGTGGTAAAAGATTCCGGGGGCTAAAGTGGCCTGCCTGCAGTCCAGACCTGTCACCCACTGAAAACATTTGGCGCATTATACGACAAAGGAGTCCCCAAACTGTTGAGCCGCTGAAATCCTATATCAAGCAAGATTGGGAAAACAATTCACTTTCAAAACTACAGCAATTGGTCTCCTCAGATCCCAAACGCTTACAGAGTATTGTTAAAATAACAGGTGATGCAACACAATGGTAAACATGCCCCTGTCCCAACTTTTTTCGAAACGTGTTGCAGGCACCAAATTCAAAATGGGCATGTATTTTTCCAAAAACAATTCTCAGTTTCAACATTTGATATGCTGTCTTTGTACTATTTTCAATTAAATAAAAGGGATAAATGCCAACTTTCCCAATAAAGGGATAAGTCCCAACTTTCTTGGAAACGTGGTTATACATCCCCACTGCATCAATCTAAGAAAGCATAACAATTCCTGAAAACATATACATACAAATGAAAAAATAAATAAAACAAGATTTGAACTGAGTTACCTTGGCACTTGAACGTGACTCTGGTCCCCTCCGTCGCATCCTGGCTCTGAGGCACCGAGTCAAATCTGGGTGGAGCCCCTGCAGTCACAGCGGCTCTGTCTGACCTGCTCTCCCTGGCCTGCCTTCTGCTCTCTTTCGGAGGCTCTGAAAATGGCCCTGGGGGCCCCTTCACTGTATCTCTTGAATCCCTGTCAGGGGCTCTGCTGTGAGGCTCTGGCCCAGCGTAGGCAGCCCCCTGACCTCTCAGCTGGTGCTGCAGGGGGTTGGTGCTGGCAGCCTTCGGAGAAGCCACCCAAGGCTTTCGAGGGGCCTCTTCTGGCAGGTTTGCAGAGGGCTTGGGGGATGTCACAGGGGGCTTGGCGGATGCAGCGTTAGCCTTCCACGCTGGTCCTTTGGTGCCTCTGGTCTCTCTGGTCTCTTTATTGAGTGTGGGGAGATCTCTGGTCTCTCTGGTCTCCTTAGTGAGTGTGGGGAGATCTCTGGTCTCTCTGGTCTCCTTAGTGAGTGTGGGGAGATCTCTGGTCTCTCTGGTCTCCTTGGTGAGTGTGGGGAGATCTCTGGCTTCTCTGGCCTCAATCCTTTCTTCTGTCTTGGTAGGTGAGCGTCGGTCAGTGAGCAGGCCATTACTAGTGTGCTTGACTTCAACAGTGTCAGTTGTCTTTGGGACAGGGCTCAATGGCGTGGAGGGGGCCAGGCTGCAGAAGGAGCAGATGGTTGAACACCTTCATGTCAATAAATAATTGGGGAAATATTTTGTATCCAACTCACCAAAATGTAAATGCAGAGTTAGTGATATTGCCATGCTGGGAATTGTATAAAGTACACACTCACATGCCTGTGTCGCTGTCTGAACCTAAAAAAGGAATGGATACACACGTCATTTCCAAAATATGACTAATTATCATAAATGGCATTAGGGGCCATTAACTGTTATGTTAAAAGCACTTTGTGCGTGTCGCCCAAATGACACCCTATTACCCATGTAGAGTAGTGGGCCCTAGTAAAAAGAAGTGCAATACAAAGGGGAGAAAATGCAATTTTGTGGCACAGCCTGTTGATGGCTGAATAACAAGCCTTCTGATTGGCTGTGGTGTCCTACCCTGAACGTTCAGCTCCGCCATAGCCGTGGCTTTACCAGCACTGTTGGCCACAGAGCAGATGTACGTTCCAGCATCTTCCACACACACATCCCGAATCTCCAGAAAGTGGATTCCCGATTTCTCAAACATGCTGAAGTGGGAAGAAGCTTGGATCTCCTTATCTCCCTATAACATCCGGACAGAGTGAGTCAGAGAGAGAGAAGGAGATGGGGAGGTGGAGGGAGAAAGTGAGAGGCACGAGAGAGAGGGAGAAAAAGAGAGCAAGAAGTAGTGACAGAGATGTAGAGAAACAGAGAGGGAGAGTCAAATTGATATCGGCAAAGAGCCACCATCCTCCCCCGGTGAGAGACAGAATACATCATCTCTGTTCCATTTATGGTTACAAATTTCCAGTAACTTTCCAATTCAGTATTTCCTGGACACTTTCTGATGATTTAGAGAACATTTCAATTCAGGATCTCTGGAAAACCTGGGAATTTCGGGAGAGTTTATGAGAATTTTGCAGCCCAAATGATCACCCTATAAGCTCACCTTGAGCCAGGTAACCAGGGGCTGTGGACGTCCTGTGATTTTAGCAGAGAACTTGCCACTCTGTCCAATTCGGGCGAAGACACGGGAGGGCTTTGTCACAAATTTGGGGGGGCTCTCCCCCCAGATACTGGGCCTGCTCTCCACCGCTGAAACTCCGAACCGTCCGCTGGAGTCAGAGAAAACAACCACTCACTACCTCAACCTTTAAATATGTGTCTGCTCAATTACATCACTTGAGCAAACAAACTGCATTTGAAACATGACCTAATAAAGTAATATGACCATTTGGTCATATATTGTTTGTAAAAATACAAAACATGCACACATTCTGAGATACAATTCCATTAACAAAGATTCATGTTGAACAGACGCTGTATGAAGAAACAGGATAAAATGGTTGATTGTACATGGTGTCATGCTCATACAAAGAAATAACGCTTCCCAAATGGCACCTGACTGCTTATGTAGTGAATTATGTTTAACCAGGGTGCAAAGGGCTCTGGTGAAAAGTGCACCATGCAGGAAATAGGGAGGTATCAGTGCAGACAAAGACATCTTACCCTGTTTTACTCGAGGATGTCAGGTTGTATGTCTTCCCTGCGTTCCCTATGAGAGATGGAAAACAGGCCTCAGATAATGAAGAAAGACCTGCCTCAACGGTACTCCATTCTCCATTGAAACCGTGTTTTATTTAAAAGCAGTGCACTCTGCAGGGAACAGGACACCGTTTGGAAGACCGACAGAGAGAACAGAGCAGTACGTAATGCAACAGAATGTGTGCTGCAGAATGCTTTATGTCTCACTGCAAGGCCCTGTTAAGCGATGTTTGTACTGCTACTAGTTAGAGGGCACGCTCCATATGTTTCTGTTCGTGTTTAGTAAACCTGGGGTGCCTGAATAGCTGTTTATGATCCTCGTAAAGCTGAACAAATGTGCAGGACATCTGAATGTTTACATACTTCTCACTGGAAAGTAGGTACCAGCCCCCCACCTTTTCATGCATAATGTAACCTAAGTATCCACAGAAAAAAATGTCGGAAATGGAAAGGCAAAGCTGGCACGGTACATGCCAAGGAATTTGAAAATGAATGTGTGCCAATACCACTTATGCTAACAGGAAGAAAAGGTTCCTGAAGCCTTCCGTGTGGACAGTGTAAAGGCTGCAACCCAAATGATACCCTACTACAGTAGGCCCTGATCAAAATGCGATGCAATATATAGTGCATAGGGAGCAACTTGGTCTAAAGCCATGTGTTGGCTATACCGTTTAATACTTAATGTGCTCCTTCTGAAAGGGGAATTAGAAAAGGACATTATCTGCAGTAATTCAAAGTGCAAACATCACTTGGGCACAGAAAGAAACACTATGTGCATTATGCATTACAACACCTCTAATATTTTATAGAGTCTAATAAATATGCTAATATTTTAGTCCAATAAATGTGCTGGCGCTCAAAATATTCAGCTCAGTCTTTGTTTAATTTCACATGAACTTGAGACTGGGCACATTTCTCAGGGTTACATGGAAGTCTGCTGTCAATGTAACATTTTAAAGGAGCTCCAAAGCCCCCAGCCCCTCCCCAAAAAAACACTTGTCAACACACCATTGGGCTGATGGGTGTGTCTTAAATGGCACCCTATTCCACGGGGCCTATTCAAAAGTAGCACACTAAATAGGGAATAGGGTGCCATTTGGGGTTTAGAGTTAGTGGACAGCACCAAAGGCTGCTGTGAGGTACCTTCTACAGTGATCTCCACGGTGACCTGGCGACTCCCGGCATCGTTCACCGCATCACATGTGTAGAGTCCTGCATCACTATCCTGGACACCATGTACCACCAGGCTGAAGGTTCCACGGCTACTCTGTTCCATGACGATACGCTCCCCGGCTATTACAGTTTTCCCATTCCTGGACCACGTGACCTGGGGCTCAGGGTGCCCTCTCACCTGGGGATGATAGAAGAATTTCAGTGGATCGTAACTAAACAAAATATACTGGAGTATCATGGTTTTAATATTTATTTAACTTGGTTAAAACTAATAAACGAAACAAAACAGTTGATATGGCTAAGTCTATATTTCTGCGAAGTGGCACTCTTCATGCAGGAGTTTTGGGGAAGAAGCAGACAAGATGCTAGCAGTGCAGTACCCAGAATGAGTCATTTTATTTACTGTCATGATGAACCACAACCTGAAGTATGAACAATGTACACAAATGAAGTAGACAACGGACAGACCGGAACATGCCCACTTTCTATCTTTTCATTATTCTTGTAAACACAAAGTCAAAGCACAGGAATTCTCTGGGGGTATAAAAATGACTTACTCTGTGACCCATGGCCTAATTAAAACTTTTTGAAAACATAATTACTTGTGAAGCTAACTTCCCAAAATACACATGCTTAATTTCCACCACAAGTATGCTAAACTTTTCCTGTATTCTGGCTTTCAACAAAACCTTGTTTCCCCAATATCCTTCCTCAAGTTCATAGTCCTTTTTGACATGGCAACTCTCTCAACACTCCTTTTTACTACATGTAGTAACAAATAAAGTAGAGCCATCACTCATCAGCATTTTGTAAAAATACATACTATTTTTTTTACAAAAACACCTGGCCCTACTCATCATACCAACTGTCAAGAGCGGAGTACGGCACCGTTGCTGAAATGGCACATGATGTTAACCAGTAGACGAGAACGGGTACAGGAGCTCTGTGAAACATGTCTCATGTTCCCTGTCTGGAAGGGGATTCCCACTTTCCTCCAATTCATCTCAGTCAAATTGACTTCTCTAATCTTACCACAGCTTGCTTTCTCTCAAGTCTTTGAAGCATCTCAAATCTGCAGGCAGAGGCCACAGCTAATAAGGACAGCGGATGGGCGATCTCTTTCTCTCTCACTTTGTTTCCACTGGTGGCATGCCAACAATCCTCCTCTTGAACTCCTGGGACTTTGTATTTCGGAGATCATGGTAAACCCAAATGAGCAGAAATATTAAGGGTCATTTTTGCAAACAAGACCCTAACAAAGGCAAAACGCTTTTGAATTAGCAGTAAAACTAAAAGAGAAAGGAAAACTGTTAACCACGGCAGCTGCTACACATTTCAGATAGAACATACAAAACTAATGTCTTAACCGCTAGAAACAAACAGATTGATTCCATATGGAACCTAAAAATCTAAGGCGAGGTGAAAAAATAAATAAGTAAAGCACGTAAGTCCAGCCTCGCTCTGTAAACGCACCACTCACATTCCAGACTGTCAAACTGGCCTCTCTGATTTTCAATCAAATATTACCTCTGCTGTACTTGGTCCTCCCCAGGTTTGCCCAAAAATGGAAGAATTAGGTTTAAAGTCGTTATTAAATCAAACAGACACTGGCATTTCCCTGAAAACTCAGCTGCTTGACGCTCAGTGCCACAGAGATTTCATGCAGACTTCAGACTTCTCCTTCCCAAAGCCTCTTGTGGTCAAGCGCTGGGCCTCAAGCATCCTGAATGACCAAGTTCACATGCTGAGTTCAGAAGAAAAAAAAACAATGGGGAGTTTACACACAGAGTCGAGTTCCTACAAACCAAAAAAACAGACACGAGCACCATATTGGCTTGTCAAGGGAAAAACAACTTCAAAACAAATCAAGTGACAGGGCCATCGTCCAATTCACTTAGAGCAGAGGATGGTGCTTGCTGTTGATCCACCCTGGACATATGAACCTAGCTTTTAAAGAACATCAAAAAAATACCCAAGAATGCAAAAAGACAAGGAAATAGGGAGAGAGGCATGTGAGGAACAAAGCTGGATATATTCACTCTAGTTCATTTTGAGTCTTGCTACTGGAACCCAATGCATCACCACATTAAGGGTACTGTTTGTCATAAGCCCAATTACGTTGGGATAAAAGCAGCCATTACAATGAAATTCCCTCGCATTTAAAAAAAAAGAAATAAAAAAAACTTATCAAAGGGAAGCAACTAACATTTCTGTCTTTTAATCATGTAACTAATTTCCACTGCCACTGTTTCCACGGATAATTGGATCCCTCGTGTCTTCAGACAAGTTCCACATCAATAACATAATCAGCACTTAGTGTGTGGGCGTCCCAGTGGGTCCCTATTCTTAATGCACTACTTTGGACCAAAGTCCTTATAGCCAATAGGACAGCATATGGAATGATACCATTACATCTCCACCCCACCAAGAACTAGGATTGGTTTATTTGTCCCGGTAATTCTCTAAAGGTCTGGTACTGAGGATGACTTTTCAACTTTGTATTCGGGAGACACCTGTGGTGGATTACCTCAGAAGCTGGCCCCTGACTAGGAGAAAAATTGCCTGTTGGCTATCACTCAATGAACATACATAAAAACCTATTAACGTATTCCCACCTGTGTCGTAGCATACATCATATAAAGTAGGGATCTCTCCCACTGAATGGAGGTCACAATATGTCTATGTCCACAATGGCGCCCTATTCAGTTAATAGTGCACTACTTTTTACTTACTTTTGGGCTCTGGTTTAAAGCAGTGCATTACATAGGGAGTTAGTCAAAAAATAAAAAAGGACAACTTTGTTCATGGCCACGGGAAAATGTTTTTAGCAGTGTGTGCTACGGAATTGAACATGCATGCCCGTCGGCCGGAAACACTGCAGAGTACTGGGATCTCGTCAGGGGGGCTGCAGCACCTCCAGCACTCCTACTTCCCACGGCAATGACTTTGTCAGAGTATTTACCGTAACATAAATTATCCAGGGTGACTTACGGTAGTGAAAGCACATATTTTCCTATCTTTTTTATTCTCTACAGGCCCCCTGTGGAAATTGAACCCACAACCCTGGTGTTGTAAGCATCATGCTAACATCTGAGCTACACAGGATTGAGTGATCAATAAAGTTTATTCACATAGTGTTGTGAACATAAATTGAGTATTTTTCAAATTTTTCATGACTGTGAATGGCCACACTGTACTTGTGATGGTGAGAATCCCACATCACTTAGAGACATGAAGTTAAAGTTTAATCCTGAACTAACATTCCACGGGAATGGAAATAATGAAGTCTTTGACTGCTGTTTCAACATTCAAACAACCTGATGTCTTCATCTCATCAACCTTCTCTTTTTCCTGGCTTTGCTGAAACTGTCAAGCTACATAGCCAAATAGCTGCTATGAATTACACATGCAAAAGACCATAATCGCAGGTATTTAACAAGTTCACGTTATTTTATAATAGTCGTATGCACAGGATACACAAGGCAAACCAAGTAAGCTCATTTCTTAACAGCAGATTCCTTCTCGCCAATGCAAGAAACAAATTACAAATGTTCATATTTTTAATAATTCAAAGAGATAAAATGTTTAATAATGACAATGCTTATGATAGAAAACAGAGTATTAGCATTACGGAGCAGCGGATGGTTGAAACCGCACATTGATTAAAAGGGCCCTCAGAGATTATGGTTTGTGAAGAAGGCAGGTGGCCACTTCTCCAACCCTGGTCAGGAAAGTGAACCAGGCAGTGAGTGAGGGTGCATCTGGGAAGAAGTACCCTAATAGAGCAGTGGTCCACATCTGCTTTAAAAAGGCCGACCCACCATCGGGTTTCTGCCGGCATACCTCACAGTGTTCAAGTTGAGCCGCCCTCGCACTCTGTTCCCTCTGTATTTTCCTACAGGCTCTTAATTATGCAATATAGCATTCTTCGGGAGAATGAGTTCTTCCCTTGGCAAGCCATTAAAGGACGTAGAGGCTGGAGGGAGAGAGCCCGCAGGGAGGCTGAGACAGGGGAGGTTACGTGGACCCATGTCAGAGGCCTGCCTCCATGGTGGTGGACATTCCTTGTCTTCACAGAGGCGTCCCCACTTGTTGAGAACATGTCTCTGAAGCATGACGAAAACAGTGGCCGCTGGGAAGGCGGAGGCCACGTACTGTCAATGTCAGCCAGCGGGACCAGCTGACGTCAAACAGGGAACCCGGTTGGCCATCTGTACTCCACTGGCGAACGCACAGTGTTACAACTACAGAACTTGCTACACCGATAGAAACTATATACGCTGAATGCATTTAATAGTGAATAGTTACAAATGTTTACAGTAATCATGCCATGTCAGTAGTCTGACAGCCTTGTGCAAAGGCATATTGTCTGAACCCCAGATTGCCTCCTCCTGCTAAGATAGCGCATTACTTATGACCAGGGCCCATAGGGAATTGGGTACCATTTAGGCTGTACATATTTTACTTATGTTCTTCGATGTGGTAGTAAAGGATCTGTTCTTTTCATTGAATATCAACATGACTCAATACAGGGCAGAGCAGACAGAGTAAAGTGGGTAATAAAAACTAGCCTGTCCAATCAAACCCAAAGGAGACAGTGGCTCCCCACCTAAAGAACAACAGTCATTGCAAACCTAACTCCTTCCATGGCATTCTGGTGTTGCGCCTCTATGGCTTACCTTTACCTTGCCGTCTATAGGAAATCCGTATACGCAAAGGATGTCGGTTTAGGGCTAGAGAAACTCCAGTTTAACATGGACAATTCTGATTACAGGAGTCGCGTTTCCAGTTTGTAACAAGTCTAGTTTCTAAGTCTTTTCAACACAGCTTCAATCTGCATGGGATACACCCCAATTGTAACCCTAATCCCAATGACACTCTATTCCCAAAATAGTGCACAGCTTGGAACCAGAGGCCATACGACTGGTTAAAACTAGTGCACTACATAGGTACTAGGGTGCAATTTGGAAAGACACCATAGAGAGAGGTTAGGGATATTTCCTATAGAAATGATTGATGCAGACGGACGGAGCAACAGCACAAAGTAACAATTCCCGTCGACACAACCTCCGTCTGGGAGAAGCAAACCTCTGTGTTCTTGGTACTTTTGTTTGAAGGTCAGAGGTGGTCTGTAAATCATAGGTGGTAGGAGGCTGTGTGTGTGTGTGTGTGTGTGTGTGTGTGTGTGTGTGTGTGTGTGTGTGTGTGTGTGTGTGTGTGTGTTTAGCATTTAGCTGTCAGATGGATGTCACCTGAGGTCATGTGCTCAATCCCATCGATACTAAGATACTTAGGGTTATAAACATCTATACCCCACACAAACTTTTAAAAGTTCTTAAAATAGTCACAATGTTTCTTTTGATGCACACAAACACATTTTAGCTCACTCAGTTTACAGGTCATCCAAATGTAATAGTTAAAGAAGAAACCCTGTTGTTGCAGATCATCCAGGCAGAACTGGAGCTGACCAGGTTCTGCTCCAGCAACTCTGGAGAAAAAAAATCAATACCTCAGGAAGCGGAAAGTCACAAGACTAAAATATTTTAATCCCTATCAAGAAGCATTCCATAGATCTACTCAGTCACGACACGGGACCTGGTTTCAAAAACAATTTTAATTATTACAGATACTTTGACTGTTTGCTACAGCAAGCCTGGTTTAATGTTTCTGAAGTATTCTATTGGTCCATTAAGCCAGGCCAGCTCAATCAAGCACAGATAAATAACTTCAAATTAATTCAAATAGTATTTGAACCCATGTCTGCTGAGCACTGGATAGTCAGAGTGCATTAAATCAGAGTAGACTTCTAGCTCTCTTCCTTTGCTAACAATCATCTCACCTTCACAACCAACCAATCACAAAGTATTACAAAGTGAAGCCTATGTAAGAGACTACACCATCTCCAAAACAAAAGATGCACATCATTCACAGTACACTCATTAAGTTGTTGAATATATAGTTGGTTTAAAATCAATGGTGATGTCTAACATTTGGTAGTAATGGAAAAATAAAATTGTGAACGTTAAAGAAATAGCTCAAGGTACTGTTATTGTTGGTCCAATGAGGAGCAAAGGAATGCAAGACACAGATGTCTATGTTTAGGAACTGTAAATAATAGTCCTTCATCCATACTGTTAATGTGCCAGAACAGAAGTGACCCAGATGAGCAGTCTGTCTATGGAAAGTTTTTCCATTGTCCAAGTACCATTTTATTAAATATATCAAAGTTAGCTATAGTTAATTTAAATCATTTTAATACTACAGTGCATGATCATCGAAAATAACTAAACTGTAACACTACATATTTGGATCTGTGTCGATGAATCCACATAGAATTAGAGTGCTAAAATGGGTTTCTACATGCAGTTTCCTCAAACTGGACCCACTTGAACTTCAGCCATTGGCTCTATCCTCACAGGAAACAGCTCCCAACTCGGTTGCCAAAGGCATTGCTGTCAATGACCAGAATTGGTCGAGGCAGCTATTTTCATGCCATTTCAATACTTTGAGGGGAATTCAATTATGTGCTTCCTTGTATTATGTCAGTGGTGTGTCATGATGGCAGCCAGAACTGAGTATTCTTAAAAATGGGATTTATAAGGGTGAGACTTGGATCTAGGGTAACTTCAGAAATATTCTCAGTTTTTCCAGAACTACCAGGGGAAAGGTTCCAGAACTCCAAAAGGAATTTGCAGCAAATCTGGAATACTATAACCAGGATTTCCTGAAAATCTGGGAATTTTGGGAAAGTTACCAACATTTAAGAAACCCTAACTTGAATCCTTATGATTGGTGGTGCACACGTTAGCAACTACAGCACCTAAAAGTTCTGCAAATAAATGCTAAATAAGGAAGCACGTTTATCTGACAATCGTGGTTTGTTAAACAGTTTCTTTTTCTCCCCCCATCAAATACTTAAACCATGACACCACTGTTACGGTCATCAGTCTGGCCTGGCTATTGTTGCATTAGCTTAGTAAGGGTAGCAGACAGACTTTTTTTGGCAACAGTTAACCTATGGTGATCTGCGGCGCGAAGCCTCTGTGACCACAGCTCAACGGGTTCTGATGGAGTGTCTGAGCTGCAGTGGCTGGACACAAAGCCAGTCTGCCCCCCCCCCCGGACTCACTCAGCAGTTCCCGGGCTTCCAACTTCACCCTCCTGCTGGTCCCACGACTCCAGGCCTCGGCGCCAGACTGCAGCAGCAGGTTCAGCAGCTGCATTTATCGTTTCAATTTCCTCTGCCTTGCCCACCGTGTTTTAGGAGCTGACCGCAACGATTAGCGGGCAGCGTGAGTCGCTGGAGTACCGTGAGGCGGTTGACAGGCCGAAATCAACCCGAATGTAACAGCTCACCGACGGCTTCAGAGAAGCCGGAAGAGTTAAAGATGGGGAGTGTTTCTACGTTCACATTGTAGCTTAAATGGAGAGCCGTGGCTTCTGTCCAACCTGTTTTGAGTTAAATCATCTTACAGAACAGGTAGTTTGGTTCTGAGCAGCTGACTGGTCCCATGTAGGTCAGCTGGTAAAAGAAGAGCACTTAAAATGAAAGAATGCATCTTCAAAAATGTTAAATATGATTGGTAGATGGGCGCTAGTTATAGATGATAATTTAGGGCAAATGACAGTTAACAGTTCAATATGAATGATCTGTCCTTCGTCAAGACTTTACTGTAATGTCCTCAGGGAGATACAATAGATATTTAACAGAAACTACTCCAAAACTTTGTACCAGCAGAGGCTGAGAAACTAAATGAAAACCAGAGTGGAGGTAAATTCAGTGACGGAGCCTGCTTTCTGTAACAACACGGTCTCTTAAAGATGCAGCCTGGAACTTTTGATTAACAAAATATTGTTTTTAAACCCATTTTGGCTGGATGTCTGATTTGTGGTTTATTTATTGCACAATACAAAATCAGAATCACTATCATGCCTGAATTCGCCCTTATGTTCCAAGTGTGAAAGTAAGTGGTTTTGATGACATGAGGCACAAATCAGCAAATACATGACATAGTATTTAAAAATAAATAAATCCATAGACTGCTTTCTGAGTAAAAACAGCAAAAGAGATGGAAAACGGTGTGGACACTTGAAGGGGACTGAGACCAGGGCTTCTAAGATGCAGAGCCGCCCATTTGCGGGTGTCAAAACATGACATGTAGACATAAAACTCTTCCAAACACGGAACAAGGCCACCAGAGAAACCTGGTGTAGTTTGACTGCTCCACTGGTATGTTGACATGTGCAGTGGACGTTGTCAATCCGACCTTTTTTTTTTCAGACCCACGCTATCAAGGTATAGTTACTTCTTGAATGATTAATTTCAATATGCATCATGTAGTTCTATGTGACTTAGCTGAGAGTTCGGCACATGCACCACCAGGAAGGTGGGCTGGATTCTCGCTGGGGCCAACCATACATTAATGTATGCACACACAGAACTACAAGTCACTTTGGATTGAAGGTCTGCTAAAACTCATATACTGTTCTACACTTCCTGATTTACATTTCACCCACAACGCAGTGTCTCTGTAACTTTACTCTCAGAGCTTCTCCAACAAAAATGTAAGTTTTTTTTTAACGTTTAGCCTTTGCATCAAAGACATATCAGTTTGGACAACTTTAAAACATTTTTGGAAGAGTTTTCTTCCTTTGTTAGGATAACAAGTCATCATCCATTAATCATGTTGAAAATGGAAATTTAGTCTCTTTTTGCCAAAAGGACCATTGGGATGAATGAAGACTAGACTAGTCTTTAAGCGTCAGGTAGATTTTGGGGGAAGAGTATTTTCAGACACTTGTTTTAATATACAATGCCTGCTTGTTCATTCAGGACCATATTGAGTCAACTGACAAACACAACTGACGCTCAATCCCGAAATGAACTGAATTTGATGATCATCATCACCTGCAAAGGAATGGTCTATTAAAGGATATACTGGATGAAATATATGAAAGGATTTCTCAGGGGTTAGTAATAGAAAGGGACAATAGCTCCACTTTGCTCTTGGATAGTCAAGGACAAAGATTCACCATACTGCTTATATGCAGGATGGTGAATGAAAACCTCCAATATCTCCACACACGCAAACAGCTTAGGGTCGATTTTGTACTGAGTCTGAGTCAAAAAAGACAATGATCTCCAAAGAGGGATTTCAAGTAGAGATTAGTTAAAAAAAAAAAGTGCAGTAATAAGTCTTGGCAAGCACCAAGCCTTGACCAAAGTGCCACAAAGTCCACTTCAGCACCTTTACTCCAAAACAGTGAAACGTTATGCATACGGGGTTGGGTTGAAAGAAACAAATAGAACTGGTTTGAAGAAAATAATGGGATTTTAAGAGAGAGTTAGACACAGTGAGAGAGATTCAAACCTTCCCATCCAGACGTGCAGTCCCTCCTGGAATGACCCGGGTATTGCGGGGTGACAGCATGAACACTGGAGGCTCCTGACTTCGGGAGCCTTGTCCTAATGTTAGGCTGGTCTTGGAGAGCCTTGTTGTTGTCACAAGCTGGACATCGCCCATATTTCTGTATAGGATTGAATACATGTTTTGGTCAACTTTTTAGATGATGCAATTCAATGTTACACGCTTCCCAAATTCTCTACGTACTGACGATTTGTTGGACCTAATATTGTTGGATATTAGGCTACATATATACATTCTAATTAAAGTGATAAATTATATCTGGTCTCTTGCCAAATCAACATATAGGGAACCTATTGGTAAAAAAGAACTAATAAATAAATCCAATCATTACTTTTGCAGTTTTGAGTTTGTTAATTTTACTGTATATGCCTAATTTCCGGATTTGACAAGCTAGAATTAGTTAAGGAAATATTAGAAAATAACTGCCGTTCCATTTCAAGACAGTTTGGGACAAAAGGCCCCATACTTGTAGCACAGAAATTGCATTATCAGACACCTTTTCAGAGTCAACAGTCAAATTATTAACAAAAACAAAACCAGGAAGAAATACTAAAAAAATCATTACAGTGCATGCATACTGTGTCTAGCTATATCTGGCCAACATTTAAATGCCAGCTAAATCTAATATTTATCTAATAAATTTGAATAGCAAAGTAAGCATAACACCAACATTAGGTACATATAAAACATACAGTAAGTCCCAGATTTCATTGCTATCATGATCAACATGCATTTGCTTCACCACTCAAACTGAATTATTCCTGTGCTCTGTTATTCACTACATACTGCAGCTTGAAACTATCGTTCAAGTCCTTTGTGGTGACGTGAAAACGAGGGGCACTGCACAAATGCTCTCAGTGATTCAATGGCCTCTAACCAATCAAGGTATAATTTGAAAAACCCCAGTTTAACCATTTGATCCCTGGCTTTGGCTACAGCTCCTCGGTTTCTGGTTCCACTTCAGAGCATTTAGAATGTGTTCAAGTTCTAGAAATCGTCGACGGGTGACTCAGATTTAGACTTATTACTGAGAACATATGTTCATGGTTGTGGCGTTTGGCCAGAGCAATGAGTTTAGCTAGCCAGGCAGATTGTGTTTACCATCTGTGGAATGTGTTATAATCATCCCTGTCTCAATGGATGAAGTGGGGACCACCAAGGAAGGACAAGTAAAAGTCATTTTGGAGACTTCAGATGTCTGACGCTGGTATAAACACTGGACCCTCAGTCTGCAGGCTGCAGCTGGAGCCCCCTGAGGAATGAACATGAGAGAGGCACGACGTAGGAAAACACGCACGTTTCCTCCCAGAGATGCCAGAAGAGCCTTTAGGACTACTCTCCGATTCGATAACCAGTGTACTGGGGTGTTAGTGTTAAGCTATAGGAATTCATAACCACCTGTTCTACTGGGCGAAATGAAAAGGCAGTTACACCTTTGAGCGCAGGATAAAAGCTCCACACTACATTCCGTTTCGTAGAACAGCTTAAAAAAAGGGAGCACAAGACCATTGTATAGTATAGTTCAATAATAGTGGCTTCCAAGCTAAGTAAAGTAATGTGAGCCTTTATTTGAATTTAATGCAATTCATATCCCAACTCTCACACAATGCTGCATATCATCACATGGGATTAACAGTGTCAATACAGCTGTGTATTTGATGTGGCATGCCGTCAATCTATGTTGTTCTTACTGTTCTATAAGAGAGGAATCGGTTAAAGGTCAGTGAGGTTGTTTAAGATAATAGTGTCATTTAGGATCTAACCTTTGGCTCTGGGTCATTACCTCACAGGCGTCGCATGAGAACGGTGATAACATCACAAATTCATACTGGTACTGTGATGACCAGTAACATGCTGTGCCATCAAACAAAAGCATGACACAATTAAGTAAGGAGATATAGCTTGATCTTAGAGCAAACCTGTTGGTCATATTGCATGACTGTTAACGAAAAGGTTTGGTGAAGGTGATATGCCAAACCATGCCCTGTTGACAAAAAAAATTGTGTCAATGACAAATTATTATAGTTGATAGTTCTAGCAACCGTTGTTAGGGCCATGGTTAGCACTTGACAAATTTTGACCAGAATATTGTGTTCATCGCTATGTTGGTTGCTTGGTTCTATTATATACTGTACTAGTCCTAAGCAAACTATTCTAAGAAAACAGAACCAATCAGCCAGTGTAGCAACAGATGCAAATGACAACAGATTTTCCCTCCTGTCCTGCAGCTCAGTTCAGAAGGACAGCTGTACATTTCATGTCTTGTGGTTTAATACATAATCCACAACATTATTATTAACTTGATCCAGCGTAAATAGACACTAACTTATTGTTACCCATCTACCAATAACCCCCTTTTTAAAAAAGCTCAGTGACTGAGGCACCACACGTGGAAATAAATCCCTATAATTTCTCACAGAGTGAATCAATATAATGTATTGTGATTTTTTAAAAGCCATATTTGATTTCGGAACTAATTAAAGCTGCTTCAAAAACATACTTACACTTTTGTAAAAAGGAAGGGAAACCTGCAAGAGGTGAAGGAGAACTATGCTCAGACAGAGGGATTGTTCTTGGAGCTTTACTATGCAAGGCATAATCACAGACTTCGATAGGCTTAACTTCCAGCACAAAACGACTGTTGCCAATAGGGATGAACCTATTCAATCCTAACAGAAGAGATTGTTTTCATCCTGATAACCTTGATTAGATGACTAGAATTAATATATACTGCCCAAACATAGATAATCCCATTTATCTGGGGGGTCCTTTCCCTGGTACCAGATCTCTCTCAGACTAATCTGGTTTTTGGAGGAGATCTGACCGGTATGCTGATCCAGTGCTTGGAGGAGATCTGACCTGTGTGCTGAACCAGTGCTTGGAGGAGATCTCACCTGTGTGCTGAACCAGTGCTTGGAGGAGATCTCACCTGCGTGCTGAACCAGTGCTTGGAGGAGATCTGAGCTGTGTGCTGAAACAGTGCTTGGAGGAGATCTGAGCTGTGTGCTGAAACAGTGCTTGGAGGAGATCTGACCTGTGTGCTGAACCAGTGCTTGGAGGAGATCTGACCTGTGTGCTGAACCAGTGCTTGGAGGAGATCTGACCTGTGTGCTGAACCAGTGCTTGGAGGAGATCTGAGCTGTGTGCTGAACCAGTGCTTGAAGATCTGAGCTGTGTGCTGAACCAGTGCTTGGAGATCTGAGCTGTGTGCTGAACCAGTGCTTGAAGATCTGAGCTGTGTGCGGAACCACTGCTTGGAGATCTGAGCTGTGTGCTGAACCAGTGCTTGGAGATCTGAGCTGTGTGCTGAACCAGTGCTTGGAGATCTGAGCTG